>SJYX01023469.1:264232-283173 GCA_006410675.1 Oreotragus oreotragus | reverse complement strand
AACTCTCTTGCTTTTTCCATGATCCAGCGGATGTTGGCAATTTGATCTCTGGTTCCTCTGCCTGTTCTAAAACCAGCTTGAACATCAGGGAGTTCACGGTTCACATATTGCTGAAGCCTGGCTTGGAGAATTTTGAGCATTACTTTACTAGCGTGTGAGATGAGTGCAATTGTGCGGTAGTTTGAGCATTCTTTGGCATTGCCTTTCTTTGGAATTGGAATGAAAACTGATCTTTTCCAGTCCTGTGGCCACTGCTGAGTTTTCCAAATTTGCTGGCATATTGAGTGCAGCACTTTCACAGCATCATCTTTCAGGATTTGAAACAGCTCAATTGGAATATTTATTTTACTGAGATATAATTCACATACCATAAAATCCCCTTTTTAAAGTACACAATTCAATGTTTTTAGTGTATTCAAAAGCTTGTGCCACCATCACCACAACTTAGTTCCAGAACGTTTTCTTTGCCCAAATGGAAATTCAGAATCCATTGGCAGTCATGCCTCATTCTCCCCTCACTTAGGCCCTGATACCACTAACTAATTCCTGTCTCTAAGGACTCATATTCTGAACATTTCATCAAATTGGAATCCTATAATATATGGCCTTTGTATGTGGCTTCTTTCACTTAGCATGTTTTCAAGGTTCCTTCATGTTGTAGCATGTATCAGTACTTCATTCCTTTTATTGCTGAATGGTATCCCATTGTATGGATACAATATGTCCATTCCATGGATATATTCATGTTTTGTTTATCCCACCAGTTGATGGGTACTTGGGTTGTTGTCACTTTTTAGTAGTAGTAATAGTAGTCGCTCAGTCATATCTGACTCTTTGTGACCCCATGGATCGCAGCACGCCAGGCTCCTCTCTCTGTCCATTAGGATTCTCCAGGCAAGAATACTGGAGCAAATAGCCATTCCCTTCTCCAGGGGATCTTCCCAAACCAGGGATCGAACCCAGGTCTCCTGCACTGCAGACAGATTCTTTACTATCTGAGCTACACTTTTTGGCTATTATGAATAATGTTGCTATGAAGATAAGTTTTTGTGTGAACATATGTTTTCAATTCTCTCTACTAGAAATAGAATTGCTGGATCATATAGTAACTCTATGTTTAACTTTTTGATGGAATGCTAGACTGTTTTCCAAAGTGTTAGTATATTTTACATTTTCAGCTACAGTGTGTGAGAGTTCCAGTCTTCCCATATCCTTGCCAACATTTGTTATTATCCATCCTTTTTATTACAGCCAACCTAATGAGGTTGAGGTGGTATTTCACTCTCATTTTGATTTGCATGAAATTCTTAATAAATTTTGAACAAGGGGCCCTCATTTTCATTTTACCTCAGGCCTTGCAAACAATGTATTGGTCCTAACTGGACAAAATAAATGTAAAAGGAAGTATCAGCACCCAGAGTCTACAGTCCTTCCTTGTTTCTCCCAGGCACACAAAAAGTTGGGGTGTTGAATGAAGAATAAACCCCCCTGTTTCTGACATACCCATCAGACACCTTGGAGTAACTGTTGGGTTCATTATCAGATGAGACCTATTAGGACTTCAGTTCACCTACTTCCCTAAGTCTCTGGACATTCATGCCCCAACCTTCACTTACCCCTTAAACTTGAATTCTTTCAAGTGAGAGGGAACTAAGTCTTTAATTGTTCAGTCAACAACAGTTTGTTATTTAACTACTGGGCAGTGAGTTAGAGCTGGGGATATCATAGCAAGCAGCTTCAAGTTCCAGGATTCTCAAAGCTGATAAACGCTTGACTTCAAAGACCCGATTGGGACTTCCATGGCAGTCCAGCAGTCAAGGCTTCGTGCTTCCACAGCAGGAAGCATGGGTTCAATTCAACAACAGTTTGTTATTTAACTACTGGGCAGTGAGTTAGAGCTGGGGATATCATAGCAAGCAGCTTCAAGTTCCAGGATTCTCAAAGCTGATAAACGCTTGACTTCAAAGACCCGATTGGGACTTCCATGGCAGTCCAGCAGTTAAGGCTTCGTGCTTCCACAGCAGGAAGCATGGGTTCAATTCATGGTTGGAGAACTAAGATCCTGCATGCTGCACAGTGTGCCAAAATAAAACAACAAACAAACAAACAAACAAGCAAACAAGACCTGCTTGATTTACCATATCCATGAATACTTATTCACATTAAATCAACATTAACAATATTTTCCCAACAAATGAAAATTTCCAACAAAATCAGTCTCTGATGGAAGATAAGGAAAAAAGAAGCTGTGGCATGCCTTAAGTCAGAGGAGGGGGAAATCTGTGAAGACATAACATAAAATGAAAAGTAGAGAAAGACAGAAGGCTGAAATATTTCATACTTTTGCTAAAGAGTGGCTCTGTTTGCTTACATCTGGACAGGGCTGAGAACCACTCTGCTGAAGGATGTTTCTGTCTTGCCAAATGTCTAGAGGCAGTCCTGCCTGGCTTGATTTATGAAGATGAAATTGGAACATATTTTTTTTTTCCACACTGCCTCTTTCCCTGAGGATTTGTTAATTGAGGTATCACCTCTCAAGAATCATTGAGTAAAACTAATATATTACATTGCATGTTTCTGATTTCCACCAGGGCAATTATTTCACAATGTGAATTAAAGGGAAGACCACGCTCTTGAGCACGTCAAATAGAAAGCAGTTTATTCAGGACCAAATGGGGAAGAGGTTGATTTCCCTAATTTACACACTGGAATTAGACTTTATTTCATTTCTTTATCTTATTTCTAGAAATGAAATCATAAATTTCTCTTGATGGGTCAGCACAAATTAGTTTTAAGTGTTCATAATTCAGTTATCTTTGTGTCTTTGAGCAGCATTCAGTCCAAGTTGATTACATAACCTTGTAACATCCAAAATTGTACACTTAACCCTTTTCAATATCCTGGGATGGTTACTTCCTATCTAGAAAGATTATAAAATAACCTGATACAATTTCCAGGGTTTCCTAGACTCCTAGCAACTTTAAAAAGTGCAAATGAAGGTCCTTAAGCATTTTTATATTTCTGAAAGTCCAGTGAAAATCAAACTAATACATCTGCACAAGACAAAAACAACAAAAAGTTTGTGATGGACTCTAATTCCGTTGTTTCCCACATTCACTGAATATTTGGACTGACAAACATGTTTTGTTGCTGTCATAAATATATATACACAAACATATGTCATTACTTAATAAAATTATTTTGTAGATTTTTTTTAACTGGATACGTGTCAATCACTAAAAGGGTCATTAATATTGAGAATTGTGGAGAAAACCTGGAATAGACCAAAAACACCACAAAACTCTATTCCTTTAGCAGCTCTTGCTTTAGAATGCAAAGCTATTCAGGAATTCTTGTTCTCACCTTCTCATTCCTTTTCACAGGTTACTCCCACTCACAGTCACTCTCACCTGGGACCTGGAATGGCTCCTGCCTGAAGAGTGGGGCTTACAGGCAGGTTTTTTTGTAAGCTGAATAATCAAAATAATGCAATGTTGATATATTTTCTCGGCAATATCAACTTAGATTTCACCTTTTAGTTTTAACAACAACTGCTTTCTCTCAGCTCACTGGTGGGGCCCCTGAAATGAAAGCCCCCTGAAACACCAATGGGCATCTTCGTTGCAGGAAAGGTTTGAGCAAAGATAGCTATGATTAATTTGGTGCTTCTCTAGGGGAAAGTTCTAGACCAGGCTAGCGAAATTTCTGGAATTGGGGCTTTACTAAGAGATTTTGATCATGTGTTAGGAGTGAACCTTATCAAAGAGCACCGAGGCTCATGGAAGAGTAAGCTTAAATATGTATGTCAATAACAAAGACAGGTAGGCACACGGCAGGAATGAGCCATTCCCTCTAGATAGAAGACACTGGAGCAACAGAATCTTGGTGTGCTCTCTTTGTCAAGAGTAATAGCAATAAAAATAACAATACTAAGAAGAAAGCAAGTGTTTCATTAATACTTTGCTTTCCTGCCCCCCTACAACTGAAAGGCTTCATAGAAATCTGCCCCCACTGGAGTTTACCACTCACAGGGAGACATAAACTAACAAAAGCAAACTCTGGTATAGAGCTTTGGCTACACTATGTGACAGGTAAACAAAAGCACTCCATCTCTGGCAAACAGCCTCTGGTGCATGTAGTTGCAGACACTGCAGGGCCAGAGAGAATAGAAAAGGTTGGATGCTGTTTTGTTTTGTTTCAGTTAGTAAATACAGCTACCATGAGCCATAAGTGCATGTTATTTATATCCTAACTTTTTAAAATTCTCTATTCTATAGGCAATAAAAAAACCATTAAAGTTTTCTGAAGAAGCAAATGACAATCTTGAACTCGCGTGTAAGAAGATAAGATTGGTGGCTGTATGAAGGATGAATGGGCTGATGGAGAGACTGTGGGTGAGGCAGATAAGGAGCTTCTTGCAAAAGATGGTGGCAGGCCAAGGCAGGATAAAGGCAGATAGTGGCTGGAGGTGACAGATAAAAGAAACATGGTGAAGAATAAAAATCACTAGCAGTTAGCTGCTGATTAGGAGTGAGAGAAAGGGAGGCAGAGCAATGATACTGAGGAACTGATGATGAGAAAGAGATGTATTGAAAACCTGTGAAGAATATATTCTGTGGGGGGTTTATAGATGCTTGTGGAATCTTGTCCACGAGCCTCAGTGAATGGTGAACACCCAGTAGGACCCGCTCAGATGACTGGGCTGATAACTGTCTCAAACCAAAAGGGAAGAAGTGAGTCTGTGGGTGCAGCTGCAGCACAGCCACAAAAGCACAGATTTGAAGTTAACTGCTTGGATTTGAATACCTACCTACCACCCTCTCTCCACTACCCTCATGTGACCTAGGGCTGGCTACTAACTCTGTTGGAACCACTGCTTTCTGATCCAAAAATGAGGATGATGTCCAATGTTATTTCAGGATGGCACCTACTGCAGGCCTAGCCTGTATCAGGGGCCTAACAGTTAGTAATGGTTATCATCAGCCACACAGATTTCCTATTTGGAGCTCAGAGAGAATGCATGCCTTTCCCAAGGTCAAGGTCATATAGTAAATTAGTAATAAAACCAGAACACAAAGTCAGTTTGTCTAACGTACTCTTCCCCCAAGCTAGGTTTCCCAAAGGCAAGCACAAGAGGTGGTACGCCCACGAGCTGGGCGCTCCCACCCATCTTCCTGTTCTCTGTGACTTGCACATGTCTCCTTCGCAGATCCTGAACGAGATCCAAAGCAAATCACCAAAAGCTTCCATTTCCAATATCAAAACATTTTTCTGCTTACACAGTGTCTACTGTCATCTTCCTTAGCTCATGTAACAATTTTTTACAATTCTGAATGACACGATATACTGCATTGTTTTTGTCATCTACTTCAACAAAACTGTCCCAGAACTTACTGGCTAAATAAGGACAATTTGTTATTTCTCTCAATTCTGCACCTTGTCTAAATGCAGACAGAAGGTTCTTCTGTTCCACGTGTTGTTGGCTGGGATCAGTCTTGTGGCCACATTAGGTAGAAGTTCAGCTACAAAGTCCGAAACGCCTTCACTCATGTGCATCCAAGGTTGTGACTGGAATGGGTCCCCCTTTCTCTCTTTTCACATTCTTCAGTTCTCTGGTCCAAGCTTCTTTACTAAGCAGCTGAGTCCCAAAGGGCAACGCAAAAGTTGCCTTCCGGCCAGGGCTCAGAAGTCCAGGTCACCTCCACAGCATTCTGTGGGTCAACAACCCACGGCCAGGTACACAGGGAAAGAAACAGAACCCATCTCCTAATGTACACATGTCCCCGCAAGGATAGAGAGAATTGTTGGGAGGAAGCATTGATGAACCTCTTTGAAAGTATTTTTGAAAGTATTAATATACTTTACAAGGAACTTTACAAGTAGTATGATTTTACAGAAAAAACATTACCTGTAAAATCTGAGCTTCAGAGTCAACAGTGAACTATTTCATTAAGGCTTTTTAGAAAATATCTCATCTACACATGAACAAAATTTTCCTTTTGTAAATGTCTTTTATCTTTGAGTTCCCAGAAAGCATTTAACAATTGTAGTTGGTCAGGTTGTGGGCTTCAAAGAGATGCCCAAATCCCTAAAACCTATAGATGTGGTCTTATTTGGAAAAACAGTCTTTGTAGATGTCATTAAATTAAGAATTTTAAGATAAGACCATAACAGATGACCCAGCTGGGCCCCAAGACCAATGACTATCGCCTTCATAAGAGACACAAGAAGAGAAAACACATGAAAGAGAAGGTGGTGTGACCACAGAAACAGACATTAATGCAGTCACAAGCCAAAGAAGCTAAGGGGTGCCCACAACCACAGAAACCACAGGGAAGGAAGACTTCTCCCCTGGAGTCTCTAGAGGGAGGGGAGCCTTACTTCCAGTCTGGTCTAAGACTTCTGTCCTCCAAAACATCAGAGAATTAGTTTCTGCTATTTTAAACTACCCAGTTTTCAGTAATTTTTTTACAGCAGCCATAGAAAACGAGTCAAGGAACTTCCTTACTTATAATTAAGACAATAGTCCCTCGTATCAGCTGGAGATACATTCCAAGATCTCCAGTGGATGTCTGAAACCACCAAGAGTACACAGCCCTATGTTGTTTCTTTTTCCCTATACCTACATACAAAGTTGAATTCATAAATTAGGCACAAGGAGAGATTAACAACAATAACTATAAGAAAACAATTCTATCCACATACTGTAACAGAATTATGTGAATGTGGTCTCTCTTTTTCAAAATATCTTACGAATGTGATACCTTTTCCATCTTAATTCAGCACTTATCACACACTACAGGTATAACTTTTGCAGTTTGACGTTCGACAACAAAACCAGCAGGAATTTCCCTTTCCCTCTTCACATCTTCACAGGATCAAAGATTCACTCTTAGCATAGATATTAGCAGGTCAGCAGAGATTTCACCTTTCTGCCCAGAGAAAGCACTTTGTGGCTTTGGCATCCACTCCTCTTGCCTCCAGGGCCATTATTAAGCAAAATAAAGGCGATTTGAACTGCAGCACAGCACCCTGAGATCTGATAACCCAGTCCTCTACTCAGTGAAGAACAGGTAGGAGACTCTGGACAAGGATCAGAGCACCATAGTGAGACTTCTCACCCTTCTCAGAAGGGCATGTAATTTTGAACTTATGAATTGTTTATTTCTGGAAAGTTCCATTGAATACTTTCAGACCACAGTTGACTAAGGGTAACACACTTTGGAAAGGAGTAGACAGATAAGCAGTAACTACTGTAAACATTTTACTCCCATTTTAGGATTGAGATTCAGAGGTCAATGGCTGCTACTTTCCCAGCCCGTCAGTAGAGACTCTGCCTACGGTTCTTTCCCTGAAAACTCAACTTAGCCCAGGTCTAAGCCAATCCTGAGACTTCCCTGGTGGTTCCGATGGTAAAGAATCTGCCTGCAGTGCAGGAGACCCAGTTTCCATCCCTATGTTAGGAAAATCCCCTAGAGAAGGGAATGGCTACCCACTCTAGTATGCTTGCCTGGAGAATCCCATGAACAGAAGAGCCGGGCAGGCTACAGTCCATGGGGTCACAAAGAGTTGGACATGGCTGAGGGACTAAACACTCACTTTCAAGCCCATCCTCGCTGAAATTCCAGATGCCTCAGGAAAGTACACTGCTGCTTCAGCCCCGCAGGTCGTCTTCATTTATCTGGCTCACTTGCCAAGCAAAGAGGCGGCTTCCTGACTGAGGCGCTCAGGTGGCGGCTCCATCATCTAAGACCTTGGCTGACTTCTGTAAACGCTCAGGCTCCAGTTTGTTCTCAGGAAATCAGGATGACGCTGCCTTCCTCCTAGAGCTATTTCTAGAATTATCTAGTGAGCAGCTGTGTCCCTGGAGGTTGTGGAGCTCCACGAGTTCCATGAAGCCCGCCGGATCTGGGCGCCTAGGCAGGGACTCACCTCCCACGTGTGTGCCCAGTGCTGCCTCCTTGGCCACGAGGACCTGCGCGGCTGCAAGCCTTCCTGCACCTCACCCGTGGCCCTGCAGCCCTGGCACATTGGGTCGCAGCTGCCGGGGTAGGGAGGCCTTGGCCAGTGGCTGGAGGTCTGGACACAATGGGCTTCCGCTGAACCGAGCCGGAGATGCGGCTTTTGACATCCTGCATTCACAATCGTCACCGTGGACTTTCTTCGTTTTCAATGCAAAAGAAGAGAAGAGGGGAGCAGCGCCTCCTGCCTCCGCCCAACCCCCGCCCCACCAAGTGCCAAGAAACCGGCCTTTCCTCTTGCACCGTTTGCCTTTGGTAGTCTACCTCTGCTGGGTCCAAAGGCACTGCCCTCCCCTCCTCTTCCCCTCTTAGCCCTAGACCTTCCCATCCCACCCCATCCTGCACGAAGGGAAGCTTCCCAAGACACAAGAGAGAGACTTCAGGACGAAGAGTCCGCAGAGCAGGAGAGTGTAAGGTCTTCTGGAGCCCCTTGGGTGCCTGCTTCCAAAGGTGTCCTCCCTGATGATACCAACTTATCTCCTTCCACGAGCAAGAGTCGTCTGCTGCTGTCCCACATTTGTACCGGAGGCCTCCCCTATAACCTTGAAATGTGCAGAGTGGCCAGCTGTTGGCTGCCAGAAGAAAAATTCTGGGACTGCCACAAACCTTGTCTTCCTGGGGCTTCCCCAAGCCCCACGTGGAGACCCACTGCAGGGGAAGGATGTGAGGCGTGGAGACCTCGCCTTTCTCCACCGTTAGCCCCACACCCCACTCCCTGTTTTGTGGTGGCTGCAGCAGTGGGAAAGCTTGGTCAGCGAGCTAAGGGTGAGCATCCCAGGGTCTTGCTTATCTGATGACGACCTTGGAGACGCTCCCCCCATGGACACCGCCGGCAAGGGAGCACGCCACTCGTTCGGGAGGTCTGCCACACTTCATCTTCCATATTCTGATGGGCTCCGTGGTTAAAACATGAGCTAGTTGGGCCACGTTCATCCCAGACCATATGCTTGTCACATGGTCATCCCTTTACCAGCTATCTTCATGGTTAACTGTGCAGCCCATCCCCTCCCAGAAATAGAGCAACAGAGTTTGAGTCTCTTGAGCATGGCCCAGCCTCCTGCTTAGGACCCACCGAGCAAGTCCTTGAAACACTGTGCTGCTGGAGACTGTGGGAAATTTGGGGAGTCTGGCGTCCAGGGGACCTCTGGGGGACTGGAGACATACAGTGGAAACTCCATTCCTTCCTCATAGCTGGATAAAAAAGTGCCTTTTTCTTCTATTTCTAATTTGTCCTAGGCAGTTGGTGTTTACTTGGCTAGGGCTGTGGCATCAGGCTGTCTTGACCGCATGTCACTGCATGTAGAGCCCGGGTGGGCTGTTAGGTGGAAGATACCCCAGTGTTTGTGCCCTGGGGCTGAGTGTAAAGATATGAAACAGGAAAACCTTTGCAAAAGACTTACCACAAGGATGAGATCCAAGTCTAGGGTCTAACCAACCAGGAGTGCTTTGGTATATTAATGCCCATTCTTACACTCCTATCTTTTGTGTGAAATGGATAAACCCACAGCTAGTTCAGTTTGATCTCTAGGAAACCATTCTACTCTCTCCAGTCTGAAGTGGCAGCAAGGTCTTAGTCAGGGCTTTGCAATAATCATAAAATTCAGTGGTCAAGATCTGAGCCCACCCTCGTTCACACCTGCTTGTCTGAGTGAGCCTTCATTTGGGGGAAGGGGTATAGGTACTTTTTTTACTTTTTTTGGGGGGGGGATTGGGGGGTCACATGCACAGCTTGTGGGATCTTAGTTCTCTGACCAGGGATTGAATCCAGGTCCCCTGCATTGGACTGTCAGAGAATTCTTGGCATAGGTACTTTTATTTATTTATTTTTAATTTATTTAGTTTTAATTGAAGAATAATTGCTTTACAATATTGTGTTGGTTTCTGCCACACATCAACATGAATCAGCTATAGGTATACCTATATCCCCTCCCTCTTGAACCTCTTTCCCACCTTCCACCCCATCCCACCCCTCTAGGTTGTCACAGAGCACCAGGTTTGATCTCCTGTGTCATACAGCAAACTCCCACTGGCTATCTATTTTACATTTTGTAATGTATATGAAACTCCAGTACTCTGGCCACCTCATGAGAAGAGTTGACTCATTGGAAAAGACTCTGATGCTGGGAGGGATTGGGAGCAGGAGGAGAAGGGGATGACAGAGGGTGAGATGGCTGGATGGCATCACTGACTCAATAGACATGAGTCTGAGTGAACTCCGGGAGTTGGTGATGGACAGGGAGGCCTGGCGTGCTACGATTCATGGGGTCGCAAAGAGTCAGACACGGCTGAGCGACTGAACTGAACTGAACTGATGCTGCTCTCACCCTCTCCTTGCCCCACTCTGTCCACAAGTCTGTTGTCTGTGTCTGTGTCTCCATTGCTGCCTTGTAAATAGGTTCATCAGTACCATCTTTCCAGGCTCCACACATATGCATTAATATATGATATTTGTTCTTCTCTTTCTGAATTATTTCACTCTGTATGATAGGCTGTAGGTTCATCCACCTCATTAGAACTGACTCAAATGTGTTCTTTTTTATGGCTGAGTGAAATTCCATTGTATTTATGTGCCACAACTGTCTGGACATCGAGGTTGCTTCCGTGTCCTAGCTATTGTAAAGAGTGCTGCAGTGAACATTGTGTCTTGTCTTGTCTTGTGTCTTTTTCAGTTATGATTTCCTCAGGCTATATGCCCAGTAGTAGACCATCAGGGAATTCCTGGCATAGGTACTTTTTAAAAGAAACATTTAATTTTGTTATTTTTCATATTTGGAAAGTAAAAGGGAAGGTCTGTTGACTTCAAAAACCAACTACAGGAGCGAAAGCTTAATAAAATGTATAGAAACTAGTGATTCACAACTGAGGAGCAGGCATAACAGAGTGTCTTTGGAACAAGATTCTATCAAAGCTTCCATCACAAGGGACTGAGGTCCTTTTGAGTTTTGTTTCTAAAAGCGTTAGTAGTCTGTAGTAGCTGGGACCTTTCTCAAGGGCTCCTTGGCATAAACCTCTCAAGTTTATTTTCTCTTGCTGAAGACCACAGCCAAGAACATTCCCTGGGGCCCCAGAACCTGGAGGTAGATAGAAAGTTCCAGAATTTTTCAAGCAAAGGGGAAGGTCCACACTGCATGAAACTTCTGTAACATGGGAAACCATTTCATGTAACTCCAAGCAGAACAGTCCGTGAAGTTCATTAACCATTTAACTCTAAGCCTCTCCTTGAGCCTAGAGAACTAAGCCCCACTCTAATTATGCCATCTTGTTGGTTCTGGTCTTTTTAGGCCAGAGCTGAACTCTGAGATTTACCCTAATCCTGGAAACTGAGTCTGGGCTCCTTATGGAAGAGGAGATGTGTGGGAGGCCTTTTGAAGTGTTCCCCAGTTGGCTCCCCTGTGTCTCCCCCTGCACTCCCACCCACCACAGCATTGTCCTAGTTTTTTCTTTCTCAGCTTCTTACCTGCCCTGAGGAGGAGAGGCTGAACCAGGCTGTGGACATTAACCCCTGCCTTCCAGGAGCTATTCTCCAATTTCTGAGAGTGGAGAAAAGCCCAGACATGCTCAGACTTCATCTCTGATTTCCTCTTGGTCGCAAACTATTAAAACAAAACTACCTGAAAGTTCAGACCTGAGCCAAGACACTGGGACAAGAAGGGCCCAGCGTGCTGCCAGCAGCGCTTGTCAGGCTGGGAAGGAGACTGCAAGGACAGTACGAGGCTGAGTGCATGCAAGCCCACGCCCAAAGGGGAGACACAGACACCAGGACAGGAATCAAAGGTGGACACATATAGGTGATGGGACACTGTCTTTGGACTTGATCAGGATTTTATTTTATTCCTCCTGAGGCAAATTGATTTTTCCCTCTGTTGCCCCTTATTTATTGCTGAGTAAGACAGTCCTTTATAGATTCAGTGCTGAGAGAATAGGATTTCTTGCTTTCTTTGAAGGTTCTGGCATTTCATTCACAGGGTGCACTTTGCCATCTGTCATGGTCCCAGCATGAGCCAAATGAATATGAATAGGTAAAAACGTAAGTTTTTAATTAAACTAAATAAGGCCATTAAAACACCTGGCACAAAGGACCTCAAGAAATGGTGCCTCTTATTACTGCTACTCTTACGCTCAGCCTTGCTTCTCTAGTTTACACTCTTCACGCCCAGTGGGCCTGGAGCTGAGCCCCAGTCTGGTAAGTGAGGCCTCTGTCCCCAGCAACCTGCTACTCCATTGCAAACAACAGAATCAGTGTAGCAAAATTAACCACAAGGTCAAAATCTGACTTTGAACTGTAAAGGTAGAGCATTTGACACTTGTACCGCCAACTGCTTTCTATAGCAGCTTGAGTACCTGCCATATAGCACCTCCTGATACTTATTTTTTCAGAGCTAACAGTGTATTTGATAGTCATTGGATGTCGACTCAGATTCAGATTAAGCTTCTCATAAATCCTGCATTTATCCTACCAGGATTTCATGAGCTAGGCTGTAAAAGCACAGAATGTTTACAGGATTCAGAGCTGACTGCCTGCACCCAAAACCTGGGGCATTTCTTGCTGTGACCCACCCTGAAGGAGAAAGAAAGTGGATCTTCAGGCTCTTTGGCCCCTCCTCGTAATGGTTCAGACAGATTCTCTCATTAAAGCTTCCTCCTTAATTACTGACATACATGCAATTCAAGTTACTTTCTTGCAATTATGTTATTCAGCAATAATTGGATTTCTAGTTTTAATTGGGCCCTAAATTAGCAATAGCTTTCATGAAAGCCATTACAGTGATTTCTAACTACAGTTTTTGCTGCTTTTTGAGTACATTATATTTCAAACAGAATGATTCACCAGTGGAAGAAGTCACAGCTGTGGCGAACTCTTACATGGGTTGCTCTTAATGATTACAAGTTGGGTGCTATTCTGTTGTAACTAAACATTTGCTGCAAATACTATCCCTCAAGTATTGCTATGTCACAAGAGAGGTAGCCTCTTGCCCAAGGTTAAAATGCACAATTCTGTCTGTGATGAAGATTCAGTCATGTAAGCAGCTATTCAGCTTGGTTAAATAGGGAAGAGGATCTATTTCTTACCATTTGCTAACGCAGATAAACATGTTACAAAATAAAGAAAATCAAATTATTCTTGCAAACTATTAAAATCAAAAATTTTTTGAACCTATAGAAGGCATAATCCCTTTGGTTTCTTCCATTCTTAATGTGACCGTCTACTCAAATCAGCTCAACAAATGGGCTGAGTGTCAGCTATGTGCTAGTCATTGCAGAGGACGCTAAACTATTAATAGTTAAGAGACAATATAGTGATGCTGTTAAGAGTATTAATATAAGCTTTGGAGTCAGACCACTTGGATTAGAATTCAAGTTTTGCTACTTCCTGGCTGTGTGACCTTAGGCAAATTACTTAATTTCTCTGAGGTTCTGTTTTCTCATTTGTAAAATACACCACAAGGTAGTTGTGTGGATGAAGTGATTTGCTACATGCAAAGAACCTTCAAAAGTGCTGGCATGTGGTAATCACTTATTAAGTATTAGTTCTATTACTCTGGTTTAAGGTGGCGAGGGAAAATCTACATTACTCATCACTCTCTTCCCAGAATCCAGAATAGTGATTGATAGACGACAAGTGCTCAAGATGGGCATTTAGTCTAACAGGGAAACCCATGACTACAGAGAGTACCTTAAGAAAGAAGGGATTTAAAGGAGAGAGTAACTGTATCTAGTTTGGGGTATACCAGTCAGGACATTTGGTAGTAAATGGATAGAACATCCAAAAGGAATAATTGAGGAGCATTTCATGAAATAACTACTTACAAAGCTATGGGGCAAATTACTAGAAACAAGCAAAACTGGCAAAGCACTGCAGGCTTAGCAAAAGCAGACTGCTACCAGAGCAGGAGGGGGCTTCCCAGGTGGCCCAGGGGTATAGAATCCACCTGCCAATGAAGGAGAGGCCAGAGATACAGGTTTGATCCCTGGGTCCGAAAATCCCATGGAGTAGGAAATGGCAACCCACTCCAGAATTCTTGCCTGGAAATCTCCACAGACAGAGGAGCCTGGTGGGCTATCGTCCGTGGGGTTGCAAAGAGTCAGACACATCTGAGCACACACATGCACGTTATCATCTCTAGACCTCAGAGTGTCTGAAAGGGCAGAAGCAGTCAAGAGCAGCCGCCTTCAGTGCAGAGGGCAGCCTCTCCCACCTGTAGCTAAACAAGAAAGACATCAGGGCAATAATACCCTGACTGCTCTCTCTCTCTTTCCCTCTAATACTGTGCAGTTGGCCAAACTCAATTAGAAACCAGAGGGTTAAGGACACAATCCATAGAGACTAGCCTCCTAGGCACCCATCACAGTGAACAAGGGTGGAGAGTGAATCTGGAGAAATAGGTGGAGAACATTTAATTTAGGGGGGAATTAGGAAGAGATTTGATAGGGGAGGAATTTAACTTGAGCCTTTTAGCAAGGTTGGGATATTTATGCAAGGTGAAATTGAAAGGGTGGGGAAGGTGTCCCAGGTGGAAGGAACAGTATGAGTATATCAAGGCAGGAAATAGATTTAAGAATCAAAATTAATCCAATTTTACTGTTTAGAATAGGACATAAACTTGTAAGAAAAGATAACATTGAAAAGATAGAGCATTTCACAGAATGTCTCAATGTCAGGGCAAGATGGGAGACTTGGTTCTGGAGGCAGCAGAGGCCACTGAAGTCAGGGGTCCAGCAGATAAGGATCAGAGTTATGGCCTAAGAAGTCTAATTTTATACAGGTGCATCAGAAATACACAGAAGAACTATACAAGAAAAGTCTTAATGACTTGGATAGCCATGATGGTGTGGTCACTCAGAACCAGACATACTGGAGTATAAAGTCAAATGGGCCTTACGAAGCAGTACTACTATGAACAAAGCTAGAGGAGGCAACAGAATTCCAGCTGAGCTATTCCAATTTCTAAAAGATGATTCTGTTAAAATGCTACACTCAATGCATCAGCAAATTTGGAAAACTCAGCAGTGGCCACATACTGGAAGAAGTCAGCTTTCATTCCAATCCCAAAGAAGGGCAATGCCAAAAAATACATACAATTGCACTCATTTCACATGCTAGCAAGATTATGTTCAAAATCCTTCAAGGTAGGCTTCAACAGTACATGAACCAAGAACTTCCAGATGTACAAGTTGGGTTTCAAAGAGACAAAGGAACCAGAGATCAAATTTCCAATATTTGTTGGATCATGGAGAAAGCAAGGGAATTCCACAAAAATATCTACGTCTGCCTCATTGACCACACTAAAGCCTATGGCTATATGGACCACAACAAACTGGAAAATTCTTAAAGAGATGGGAATACCAGACCACCTAACTTGTCTCCTGACAAACCTGTATGCGGGTCAAGAAGCAAAAGTTAGAACTGGGAACAACTGACTGGTTCAAAATTGGTAAAGGAATACAACAAGGCTGTACATTGTCATTCTACTTATTTAACTTACATGTGGAGTACATCATGCAAAATGCCAGGATAGATAAATCACAAGCTGGAATCAAGATTGCCAGGAGAAATATTAACAACCTCAGCTATGCAGATGATAACCACTCTAATGGCAGAAGATGAATAGGAACGAAAGAGCCTCTTAATGAAGGTCAAAGAGGAGAGTGAAAAAGCTGGCTTAAAACCCAACATTAAAAAACTAAGATCATGACATATGATACCATCACTTCATGGCAAATAGATGGGGAAACAATGGAAACAGTGATAAACTTTATTTTCCTGGGCTCCAAAATCACTGCAGATGGTGACTGCAGCCATGAAATTAATAAACACGCTCCTTGGAAGGAAAGCTCTGACAAACCTAAACAGTGTTTTAAAAAGCAGAGACATCACTTTGCCAACAAAGGTTCATATAGTCAAAGCTATGGTTTTTCCAGTAGTCATGTATGGATGTGAAAGTTGTACCACAAAGAATGCCGAGCTGCAGAAGAATTGATACTTTTGAATTGTGGTACTGGAAAAGATTCTTGAGAGTCCCTTGGACTGCAAGGAGATCAAACCAGTCAATCCTAAAGGAAATCAGCCCTGAATATTCATTGGAAGGACTGATGGCTGAAGCTGAAGCTCAAGTACTTTGACCACTTCATGTGAAGAGCTGACTCATTGGAAAAGACCCTGATGCTGGGAAATATGGAAGGCAAAAAGGAGAAGAGATGGTTAGATAGCATTACCAACTGAATGGACATGAATTCGAGCAAACCCTGGGAGATAGTGGAGGACAGAGGAGGCTGGCGTGCTGCAGTCCATGGAGTCACAAAGAGTCAACAAGACTTAGCAACTGGACAACAACCATCAGAAAAGACTGGAAAGGGAAAGGATTGGTGCTAATAATATGATCTGAGAGGTGTGAATATTCGTCCAAGGGAGAGAAAAACAAAACACAGTGTGAACCCAGGTGTAAGCAACAGGGGTGGGACTAAGGAAGCAGATGGGTTGTGTGAGGAGGGGGACAGGGGTCAAGAGTTCACAAAGAGTCAAAGACCATTCCAATGTGTTTGGCTTGGGTGGCTAGATGCTTAAAAGGAGGAAGGCAAGGATAGAGGAGATGTGAGAAGATTCAGCTCTTGGGAACAGAGGAGTACTGAGAAACAAGTCAGTGAGTGTCCTCTCATGTATTCCCCGTGGACCTCACACAGCACCCTTGGATGCCAGCCAGCTGGATTCTACTCCAGCTCATTTCTACTTGGACTCATCACTGTTACTCTGAGAGTCCACTGGTTGACCTGATTTGGTTTCTTTGGTACATGACTCATTTTTAGGCCCCTGGTTGCTTCTCATCCTGAAGCTCAACCCTGGTTCTGAACCCACCTCTCATTAACCTCAGGCCTTCAAGCCTCTTGTGTTTAATTACTCACTAGCTCTGGACCCATTCATATTCAGGCTACAGCAATGCTGTTCTTCAGAACTTTCTGTGATGATGAACGTGTTCTATACCTTCACTGTCCAGTATGGTAGCCACTAGCACATGTGATTAGCAAGATTGAGGAAACGAACCTTTAATTTTAATTAATTCTAATTTGGATAACCTCGAGGTAGGAAGCTCATTTCAGTGGGAAGGATGAAAAAGAATGAAGGTTTGTTAGATTTTGATTTTTTAAACAGATTTTGCAGGAGCTAGCCCTGGAGAAACTATTGTAAAAGTGAAGTTTATCTTTAGCATGTTTTCAGGTTTACTTCTACTTCCCTTCCATATGTATAGTTATCCGTCAGAAGGTTTCCCTGGGGCTCAGATGGTAAAGAGTCTGTCTGCAATGCAGAAGACACAGGTTCGATCCCTGGGTTGGGAAGATCCCCTGGAGAAGGAAATGGCAGCCCACTCCAGTATTCTTGCCTGGAAAAATCCCATGGACGGTGGAGCCTGGTAGGCTACTGTCCATGGGGTCACAAAGAGTTGGACATGACTGAGCAACTTCACTTCACTTCACTTCACTTCACTTCACTTCCATCAGAAGATACTCTGAGCTCCCCACAGCAGTGCTTAGCCTGGACCCGCTCTGCCCTACCTCTCCTTGGAACATCTACAATGTGTGTCACAACTGCCACAAACTTGTCTCCCCACCAAGCCAGGTTTGAGCACTGCTGCTAAGTCGCTTCAGTCGTGTCCAACTCTGTGCGACCCCACAGATGGCAGCCTACCAGGCTCCCTCGTCCCTGGGATTCTCCAGGCAAGAGCACTGGAGTGGGTTGCCATTTCCTTCTCCAATGCATGAAAGTGAAAAGTGAAAGCGAAGTCACTCAGTCGTGTCTGACTCTTAGCTACCCCATGGACTGCAGCCTACCAGGCTCCTCCATCCATGGAATTTTCCAGGAAAGAGTACTGGAGTGGGGTGCCGTTGCCTTCTCCAAGCACTAGGCAACTAAAACAAAGAAAACAGGACCACACAGGGGCAGGGCCAATCAAACAAAACTGTCCAGCTGATCCCCTTCTGGGGAATGAAAATTCTAAAGATCACTCTAAATCTTGCTCTAGGTTTTATCCATAGGATTTTTTTTTCAACGTGACTTTATTTCATCCTCACTTAAAAAAAATTAATTTACTGTGAAATCTAAAAGATACAAATGGGCTTATTTACAAAACAGAAATAGAATCACAAACATAGAAAAGAGACTTACAGTTACTAAAGGGGAAGAGCAGGGGGAGGAATAAATGAGGAATTTGGGATTAACAGACACACAGAATTATATTAACATATAAAATAGATAAACAACAAAGTCCTACTGTAAAGTACAGAAAACTATATTCATTATCTTATAATAACCTATAATGAAAAAGAAAAAAGAATATATATATGTATAACTGAAACACTTTGCATTTTAATGTTCTAAAATACTACATAATTTAATTATGTTGTGTTTATGATTTAAAGCTTCTCTCCCCACTCAAGAATGTAAGCACAAGGGCAGGAAATTTTGTGTATATTGTTCATTTCTACACCAAATTACCAACAGCAGGGTCTGTTGGATGAATGAATTGGTCCTGGTGAAGGAGACATGGGCTGTGGCGAGTGGTACAAGAAAGCATCAAGATTCTAAGAGTGAGTTTAAACTGGAGCAGGATCCCAGACAACAGCTGAAGGGTACAAGAAATAGGATTTAGCTCAAGATAAGGCCAAAATGTAAAATCTGTGGGCAATTTCCAAAGAACAGTCATTTCTGACCACTAGGTTAGAAAAGACTGTGAAAACAACCCTGACTCCAGCAAATGATCAATTGTAATCAATTCATTATGCCTGCCATGAGTGCAGGACTGGTCACCCAGACACTCTGTATGTGTCTATCTTGACTAGAGAAATTAAGGAATAAGGCTTCAGCCCAAGGGCCTGTGATTCAGGCCAGCTGTTCAATTCAGTAAAGGAATTTGAGGTCACTGAAAAAAA
>SJYX01023469.1:241957-262013 GCA_006410675.1 Oreotragus oreotragus | reverse complement strand
AAAAAAAAAAAAAAAAAGAAAGTATGTATGGAAGTAGAATTGTTGAAATTTCAGATAGAGTAGCCCAGGAGGGCTTCACGCAACTGATAAATTGAAGAGCCACCTCTTGTGGGCTGGAAATCCTAACTACAACACAATTGCATTAGGATGGCCTGACTATTTTGGTGATACTGGGCTTGCAAACACAAGACTTCATACCTAGAGAACATTCCCTAGAGGGGAACAGGATGCTGGCTCTTTTCGTTGTGAGTCTTAGCTGGTTCTTTGGAGGACTTCGCACTACACTCTCTCCTGGCACAGACAATGCCATGGGCCTACTTAGCAGTCTGATGAAGCCTGAATTCCTTTTTAGAATAATTTTTTCAAGACATAAAATAGAATCCATGGTATTACAAAGGAAGAAAATTTATATTGAAATTTAACTATCAAATATTTTAATAAATTAATCACATATTAATAGTAATATATATGATTCTTTATTAATGTGTTAAATAATAAAATCTAGAGACAGGTATAATAGCTACCATAATTTCAAAGAGAGAATAATTGAAACAATTTTGATATGTCTGAATTAATAACATAATATGAAAAAAAATTGATTTCTATTGCTGACAGTCTCTTGGGGTTTGTAGTTGAATAGATGCTACACATCTGTAGTTGAATCCTACATTTGTAGTTGAATAAATGCTAAATTTCAGTTATAGGTAAGCTAAAATAAAATAGTAATCTTTCCCCAGTCCAAGCTCATGGACTCCCTGAATTGAGTTCCACTGGCCTAATCCTGTCATGCCTGTCTTCATGGCCACAATAGGCAGATGCTACTGAGAGCAGAACCAACACAGAGTGTTGATTCAAAGGGCTATTACCTTTCCTTAGAGATAGAAAATAGTTGAACTATTTGGTTTACTGAGCCTTTTCTATTCCCAAATTCTGATTATACATAATCATAAGAAAGATGGTCATGGATAACTGTGGAGGCCATTTCATTAGTTTATAATCAGTTTTCATAAAATTTACTCATTTAGCAAATATATATTGAGCACCAATTATATAATAAGCACTCTTATATATGTATTCTATATGTGTAGTGTATTCTATATACTAGGAATACATTAATAAACAAACAGATGCCCCAAAAATCCCTTCCCTCATAACCTTGAGATTCCAACGGAGAGTGGTTGGAGGGAGGGGCTGGTAGTAATGGTAGTGAGACAATAAACTCAAACAAATGATATAAACAATATCATAGACAGGAGACAAGTGCTATGAAAATATATATATAACATTGTAAGGAGTCAGAGGAAGAGATGCAACTTTAGATGGAGAGATCATGGTAAAGTTGATTAGGAAGTTGAAGGTGATATTTAAGAAAACACTTGAAAGAGATTAAATTAATCAAATGACTTATCTCTCCCAAAGTGAACACATTTTCTGTGTCAGTAGGCAGTGTGGCTAACACAAGGAGTTCAAGAATGGAACCCAACACGTACCCTCAATGTTCACTGCAGCTCTGTTTACAACAGCCAGGACACGGAAGCAACCAAGACATGCACTGACAGAGGAATGGATAAAGAGGGTGTGGTCCATATACACAAAGGAATCTTCAGTTCAGTTAGGTTCAGTCGCTTAGTCGTGTCCGACTCTCTGCAACCCCATGAATCGCAGCACGCCAGGCCTCCCTGTCCATCCTGAAGCTCAACCCTGGTTCTGAACCCACCTCTCATTAACCTCAGGCCTTCAAGCCTCTTGTGTTTAATTACTCACTAGCTCTGGACCCATTCATATTCAGGCTACAGCAATGCTGTTCTTCAGAACTTTCTGTGATGATGAACGTGTTCTATACCTTCACTGTCCAGTATGGTAGCCACTAGCACATGTGATTAGCAAGACTGAGGAAACGAACCTTTAATTTTAATTAATTCTAATTTGGATAACCTCGAGGTAGGAAGCTCATTTCAGTGGGAAGGATGAAAAAGAATGAAGGTTTGTTAGATTTTGATTTTTTAAACAAATTTTGCAGGAGCTAGCCCTGGAGAAACTATTGTAAAAGTGAAGTTTATCTTTAGCATGTTTTCAGGTTTACTTCTACTTCCCTTCCATATGTATAGTTATCCGTCAGAAGGTTTCCCTGGGGCTCAGATGGTAAAGAGTCTGTCTGCAATGCAGAAGACACAGGTTCGATCCCTGGGTTGGGAAGATCCCCTGGAGAAGGAAATGGCAGCCCACTCCAGTATTCTTGCCTGGAAAAATCCCATGGACGGTGGAGCCTGGTAGGCTACTGTCCATGGGGTCACAAAGAGTTGGACATGACTGAGCAACTTCACTTCACTTCACTTCACTTCACTTCACTTCCATCAGAAGATACTCTGAGCTCCCCACAGCAGTGCTTAGCCTGGACCCGCTCTGCCCTACCTCTCCTTGGAACATCTACAATGTGTGTCACAACTGCCACAAACTTGTCTCCCCACCAAGCCAGGTTTGAGCACTGCTACTAAGTCGCTTCAGTCGTGTCCAACTCTGTGCGACCCCACAGACGGCAGCCTACCAGGCTCCCTCATCCCTGGGATTCTCCAGGCAAGAACACTGGAGTGAGTTGCCATTTCCTTCTCCAATGCATGAAAGTGAAAAGTGAAAGCGAAGTCACTCAGTCGTGTCTGACTCTTAGCTACCCCATGGACTGAAGCCTACCAGGCTCCTCCATCCATGGGATTTTCCAGGAAAGAGTACTGGAGTGGGGTGCCGTTGCCTTCTCCAAGCACTAGGCAACTAAAACAAAGAAAACAGGACCACACAGGGGCAGGGCCAATCAAACAAAACTGTCCAGCTGATCCCCTTCTGGGGAATGAAAATTCTAAAGATCACTCTAAATCTTGCTCTAGGTTTTATCCATAGGATTTTTTTTTCAACGTGACTTTATTTCATCCTCACTTAAAAAAAATTAATTTACTGTGAAATCTAAAAGATACAAATGGGCTTATTTACAAAACAGAAATAGAATCACAAACATAGAAAAGAGACTTACAGTTACTAAAGGGGAAGAGCAGGGGGAGGAATAAATGAGGAATTTGGGATTAACAGACACACAGAATTATATTAACATATAAAATAGATAAACAACAAAGTCCTACTGTAAAGTACAGAAAACTATATTCATTATCTTATAATAACCTATAATGAAAAAGAAAAAAGAATATATATATGTATAACTGAAACACTTTGCATTTTAATGTTCTAAAATACTACATAATTTAATTATGTTGTGTTTATGATTTAAAGCTTCTCTCCCCACTCAAGAATGTAAGCACAAGGGCAGGAAATTTTGTGTATATTGTTCATTTCTACACCAAATTACCAACAGCAGGGTCTGTTGGATGAATGAATTGGTCCTGGTGAAGGAGACATGGGCTGTGGCGAGTGGTACAAGAAAGCATCAAGATTCTAAGAGTGAGTTTAAACTGGAGCAGGATCCCAGACAACAGCTGAAGGGTACAAGAAATAGGATTTAGCTCAAGATAAGGCCAAAATGTAAAATCTGTGGGCAATTTCCAAAGAACAGTCATTTCTGACCACTAGGTTAGAAAAGACTGTGAAAACAACCCTGACTCCAGCAAATGATCAATTGTAATCAATTCATTATGCCTGCCATGAGTGCAGGACTGGTCACCCAGACACTCTGTATGTGTCTATCTTGACTAGAGAAATTAAGGANTACACCGTGAGCTGGAACACTGTGCTTCTGGGCCCTGGACTGCTGTATATAATTTTATATAATTATTGGTACCAGTTTTCTGTGCATCTTCCTCCAAAATGTCTGTGCGCACATTGGCAGGTGGGTCCACATGCTAGTATGTGTGGGGTTTTTGTTGTTGTTTTTTTTTTAATATTCTGGTGAAGTTACTGTGTTTAGTGTCTAAGTTATACCTCTTTTGCCACCCTTTGGACTGTAGCCTGCCAGGCTCCTCTGTCCATGGGATTTTCCAGGCAAGAATACTGGAGAGGGTTGTCATTTCCTCCTATTCTGGTAAAGGAGACCTAATATAAAATTTACCATTTTAATCACTTTTAAGAACACAGTCCAGGGCATCTAACCACATCCACATTGTCATGCAACCTTCACCACGATTCATCTGCAGAATTTTCTCACCTTCCCAAGCTGAAACTTGGGAAGTCTCTTAGACACTAACTTCCAATTTCCTCCTCCTCCTTCCCCCTCACCAGCCCCTGGCAACCAACACTCTATGTACTGTCTATACGAATCTGACTACTCCAAGTACTTCATATCAGGGGAATTAAACAGTAGCTATCCTTTTGTAACCAACATTTCATTTATTGTAATGCCTTCAAGAGTCATCCATGCTTAGCACGTGCCAGAATTTCCTTCCTCTTAAAGGGTAGGAAACGGCAACCCATTCCAGTATTCTTGCCTGGAGAATCCCAGGGACAGAGGAGCCTAGTGGGCTGCCGTCTATGGGGTCACATAGAGTCAGACACGACTGAAGCGACTTAGCAGCAGCAGCACTATTCCATTACACACAGAGACACCACATTTTGCTTATCCATTCGTCAATGGACAGTTGGGTTGTTTTCAAGATTTGGCAGTTATATATAATGCTGCTATAAATGTTGGTGTACAAATATCTGTCTGAGTCTCTGCTCTCAGTTCTTTTGAGTATACACCCAGAAGTTAATTCCACTGATAATTCTGCATCAAAAGGTTTCAGGCATTGCTTATCCATTCGTCAATGGACAGTTGGGTTGTTTCCAAGATTTGGCAGTTATATATAATGCTGCTATAAATGTTGGTGTACAAATATCTGTCTGAGTCTCTGCTCTCAGTTCTTTTGAGTATACACCCAGAAGTTAATTCCACTGATAATTCTGCATCAAAAGGTTTCAGGCTCCACCATACCATTTTTCTTCACAACCACATGCGGATTGCTGTTTTAAAATTGGGATATGATTACAATGTTGTGTTAGTTTCTGCTGTACAACAAAGTGAGCCGGCTATATGCACACACGTATCCCCTATCTCTTAGGCCCCTCTCCCATCCCCCCATCTAGGTCGTCAGAGCGCACCAAGCTGAGCTCCTATGTTGCATAGCAGGTTCGCACCGGCTGTCTGCTTTACACTTGGCAGTGTGTGTGCATCAAGGCAACTCTCTCAATTTGTCCCGTCCCCCCTTCCCACATCCTGTGTCCACCTTCTCTGCGTCTGCACCTCTATTCCTGACCAGCAAATAGGTTCATCTGTATGATTTTTCTAGATTTCACATATATACATGAATACACAATATCTGTTTTTCTCTTTCTGACTTACTTCACTCTGTATGACAGACTCCAGGTCCATCCATATCTCTACAGCTGACCCCTTTTCATTTCCCTTTTAAGGCTGCCTGTGTATTATTTCTAAGACAAATGCTAGCATATTCTCCATAATGTTTATACTACATTTTAAAATGCATTCCTCACTTTTCCCAGCTAAGGAAAAAATGAGATTACTTATTAGTCACAACTTGATCCTTCACTTCTTGAATAACAGGCATGAGAATTGTTAGAAATGAAAATGCAAGGGTGTTATTAGCCAGTGATTACTTGTGGTCTAACGACAGGTTGTCTAATGGTCTTTACTCCTAAGATATGTCATTCCCTCCAGATTAGCTATCCTGAAAGAAATTTCACTGCCCTTTCCTCAGCTGTTTTCCCAGTTTCCCCAGGAAAAGGAGCAAAGAGCAAGGCTGTCTCTAAAATGCTGAGCACATGCATTGCGAGTAAATATCCCACCTTCAACAGAGGGAGTGGAAAGGAAGAGGCAATGGCCAAAATTCTATTTCAAAAACATCCACTGGACCACCATGGAAATTTTCAAAATGTAGAGGGACGTCCCCAGTGACCCAGTGGTTAAGAATTCGCCTTCCAGGGCAGGCAGCATGAGTTCGATCCCTGGTTGGGGGACTAGCCATGTCCCCACGTGCTGCGGGGCGACTAGAGAGAAGGCCACGTGCTACAACAAAGACCCAGTACAGCCAAAAAAGAAGAGAATCACTTCATAAACATCAGGCAAGGAGGTTTAAGAAATCAAAAAGAGAACATTACCATTATTTTTGCTTCAGTGAAAAGAAGTGACCGCATAAAGTTCACAGGCAAGCTGAAAAAAAGTGACACTTTGAATGGAAAGGGTCTTGTGGCCACTAAGAAACCCCCAAAAGGGATGTTAAGGCAAACGGTCATTTAAGATGTTAACTTTTCAGCCTTGTGATAACTCACTCTGTAGGCTGACACCACTCCATGGAGGTCACCTTCAAGGGCTCTGGCATCTACAGGGCAAAGCCAAGACTGCCAATTAATCATCAAAAGAGGACAGCATGACCAGGGCAGATGAAAACTTGTTTAACTCTGTGTGTGTTTAAAACAAAACCAAACCANGGATGAGATGGAGGGATGGCATCGCCGACTCAATGGACATGAGTTTGGGTGAACTCCAGGTGTTGGTGATGGACAGGGAGGCCTGGCGTGCTGTGGTTCGTGGGGTTGCAGAGTTGGACACGACTGAGCAACTGAACTGAACTGATTAGATAAAATATATTTATTAACATTAAATAATTAATAGATATTTAATTTATTTTACTTTTTAAAAAAATTATTTTGCTTTTTAAATGTGGCTACTAGAAAATTTCAAATGTCACAGGTGGCTTGCATTGTGTTTCTATTGGACATTGCTGTTCTAGATACAGTAAGTCTTTCCAAGGAGTGGTCTGTCTTCTGACTTTGCTTTTCCCTTCTTGCATTAACTCCAGGCAGCCGAGGGGTGGAGAGCAACAGTCTCAGATATTAGTCCTCCCAGGTGTAAGTGGTCTGATGACTTGGCCATTGACCGTGCATAGTATCTATGAAACCAAGGTGTTGCAGGGTGGAAAACGCAACACTCTCCAGTTAGGAGACTGGAGTTTAGACCCAGCACTGCATCTGGGTGAGCTTAGCCAAGACCCCAACCACGGAGGACCTCGGATTTCCCCTCTATAAAAACAAACAAAGGCGTGGAGCTCCATGACCACTGAAGCCCTTTCACATCTTCTCCAAAAGGCCGGAGCCCAGGAATGAACAGTGTGGCTATTGCTGGGATCATGTAGGGTCAGTGGTAGAGGGTAATTTAGGAGGGCCCCTTGGGTTGCCTGGAGAACCCTGTGGATGGAGGAGCCTGGTGGGATGTTGTCCATAGGGTCACACAGAGTCAGACACGACTGAGGCGACTTAGCATTCACGCATGCATTGGAGAAGGAAATGGCAACCCACTCCAGTGTTCTTGCCTGGACAATCCCAGGGACAGAGGAGACTGGTGGGCTGCTGTCTGTGAGGTCACACGGAGTTGCAGCAGCAGCTTGGGTTGCCTCTCAGATCATACCACGTGTGTGCCTCCTCCACTATCAAAGCTGCCATTAGACCCAGAAGGTCACCAAATTATACACCTCGCCACAGTGGCCAGCCCAGAAACCAGCACCTGGATAAGGAGATTTGTCACACACTAGTGAGATTGCAGGCTAAACAAAAATAGCTAGGACTAGGAAAGACTTTGGAATTCAGGGATGATGGAGCCATCACCAGTCATTAAGGAAGGCGAGTATCAGGGCTTCTCTGGGGCCCAGTTGTTAAGACTCCCTGCTTCCCAGGCAGGGGGCAGGGGTTTGATCCCTGGTTGGGGAACTAAGACCCCACATGCCTCAAGACCAAAAAAAAAAAAAAAAAGGAATAAAGAAAGGTGAAGATTACTTTAGAGAAATAATAAGCTTTCCCTTTCCCAACAAAATTTTTCCAGAAACCACATATGAAGAATACTATAAGGAGATGAAACTTTCATGTAATAGCAATATTGTAGTTGGGAGTATCTGTTCTGAAAGACTACTCCACATCATAAAAATCATAGGCCCTAACACAAAGAATTGATGCTTTTGAACTGTGGTGTTGGAGAAGACTCTTGAGAGTCCCTTGGACTGCAAGGAGATCCAACCAGTCCATTCTGAAGGAAATCAACCCTGGGATTTCTTTGGAAGGAATGATGCTAAAGCTGAAACTCCAGTACTTTGGCCACCTCATGCGAAGAGTTGACTCATTGGACAAGACTCTGATGCTGGGAGGGATTGGGGGCAGGAGGAGAAGGGGACGACCGAGGATGAGATGGCTGGATGGCATCACGGACTCGATGGACGTGAGTCTGTGTGAACTCCGGGAGATGGTGATGGATAGGGAGGTCTGGCGTGCTGTGATTCATGGGGTCGCAAAGAGTCGGACACGACTGAGCGACTGAACTGAACTGAACTGAACACAATAGCAACATTTTAGGACCAATCCTCCTGGCAGTTAGTTCATTTCAAAAGAAAATTTATAAATATAAGTGAATTCCCAATTTGTGGCACATGGCAGCCAGGTGGGCTGAGGGCAGACATTTTCAAGCAGAGGTGTTTTCCAATAACCCTCATCCCCTGCCCAGAGAAGGCAAGCAAATTGACATCAGAAAGCAGGTGTTCTGCTTCTAAGACACCCACCCTGGTTGAGCAGATTAACTAAGTCTGGGATCCCCAACCTCCAGGATCTAATGCATGATCATCTGTGGTGGAGCTGATGTAATAATAACAGAAACAAAGTGAAAGTCGCTCGGTCATGTCCGACTCTTCGGCCCCAGGGACTATACAGTCCTTGGAATTCTCCAGGCCTGAATACTGGAGTGGGTAGCCTTTCCCTTCTCCAGGGGATCTTCCCAACCCAGGGATTGAACCCAGGTCTCCCAGATGGCAGGCGGATTCTTAACCAGCTGAGCCACCAGGGAAGCCCAAGAATACTGAGTGGGTAGCCTATCTCTTCAGCAGATTTTCCCGACCCAGGAATCGAACCAGGGTCTCCTGGATTGCAGGTGGATTCTTTACCAGCTGAGCCATCAGGGAAGCCAAGCAGAAACAATGTGCACAATAAACGTCATGCACTGGAATCATCCTGAAACCTACCCCAGCCCCAATCCATGGGAAAAATGACTTCCACAAAACCAGTCCCTTGTGCCAAAAAGGTTGGGGACCACTAAACTAACTGACATCTTGAAGAGCATGGAACAAAGTTTTGAAGAAACAGGATGGAAGCTAGATGATCAAGCTGTCTGGGTAAGAGGATGGAGAACAGTAAACCCACCAGTGGGTAGCCGGGAGGCACCTGGAGGGGTATAGGAAACAGCAGGAGGAAGTGGGACTCCTGGGCTCCAGGGGCCAGAAAGGGATAACAGAGCACCAAGGACTGACCCAGGGCCACAGGGAAGGCAAAGGACCTCACTGGAAGGTCACTGGCATGCCAAAGGCACAGACAAACATTAAGACACCTCCTTGTCTTGCCAAGGACCAGCTGCTTCCTGTGGCTGTGCCTTTCCTTTCATTCAAACCCTCAGGGAAAGCAGAGGAATTTGAAAAATGTGTGCAGTCTTCAGTGGGTGCTTTCTCCTGTGCTCTACAGAAAGGATTAATCTCTGGGAAACAGCCCCCCATCCCTGCGACATTTGACTGTTTCTGGTAAAAGGAGAGGCTGCAAAAGAAAGAATACGGATGCTCTCGAGATTATGGACAGCTGACCAGAGGGTCAGTCAACACATGCAAAGGAGAAGGGAAAAAAGGTGGGTGGGGGAAAGTAAACCACAGCCTAAATGAGAAGAAAAGGCAGATGAGGAAATGGAAGAGAAACTGAGAGAAGAGGGTGGAGATAGAGAACAAGGGAGGCAGAGGAGAGAGTCAGCCGGTCCTGGGGTAAATGTGACCTACTGATCTGGATTAAATCAAAGCAAGGGATTTCACCTTGACTCCCATTCTTCACAGAAATGTAAAGGCCACCAGGCATTCAGTGTGGCCTGGGAAGCAGAAAATGCCTTGAGGGCCATCGGCTTGTCCAACCGTGTAGCAGACAGAAGACAGAATGAGCGGAGGCGCCGCGTTAGACAGCCAATGCACGGCGGGGGTTCAAGCATCGGGGTCTCAGCTCTCCATCCCGCGGCCTGAGAAAGAGCTGGCGCTCTGCAATGGCAACTACAGCTTCCAGCGCACAGGGAACAGCTGAGACTGTCTGAGAGTTGTGGGTTACTCATCAAAGCCAAACTCACTCTACCTGGTCTGTGCAAGCACACCATTGTTCTTGCTTTGAAGCAAATTCTTCCGTTCCCAGGGGGAAATAGAACTGTATCTTCCTTGAGGTCACAGTATTTTTGTCTCTCCTCTTTCCTAGGAATCTGAGAAGGGCATAGAGGTTTGAGGGAGGGGTCGCCCTAAAGTCATTTTCCAAGCATCTGAAAATTGTGCCCTATTTCTCCCAAGAGTTAGATCTTAGCATCCAAGTCAAAAACATAACCCAAAGGCAGCCCCAGCCCCATCAAACATTTGAATTTGTTTTCCAGCCTGGGTGGGGACTTGGGTCCCTGGTGGCTCACATGGTAAAGACTCCGCCGCAGTGCAGGAGACCCCAGTTCGATCCCTGGGTTGGGAAGATTCCCTGAAGAAAGGAATGGCTACTGGCTCTAGTATTCTTGCCTGGAAAATCCCATGGACAGAGGACACTGGCAGGTTACATTCCATGGGCTCACAAAGAGTCAGACGCGACTGAGCAACTAACACCACAACAGGACAGAGGGGCTGTTTGCCCTCAAGGCCAACACGAGGCTTCCGTGCCTAGATTCCCAGGAGGGCTGCGGTCATCCTGGCAGCCCAGAACTGCGTTCTCCTTCAAGCCCTCCCATCATAACCTGCCTTTCAGGACAGCCCGCTCCCCTCTGAGGGAGAAAGTCATGCAGCCCCTTCATGGGTCTGTTGGGTAGTTAGAATATGAAAAAGGANACAGGGAGGCCTGGTGTGCTGCAGTCCATGGGGTCGCAAAGAGTTGGACACAACTGAGTGACTGAACTGACTGATCCTAAATACATAGATAGTTCATCTTATTATCCCTAAACTGACAGTTTTTCATCTCTGTCTCCCTACTTTTAATTCAGAAAACATGGCCATTGTATTTGTAAGCTACGCTAGGTTTGGTGCTTTACTTGCATTATCTTATCAAAGCCTCTCAGGAAGGTACCTATATTATCATTATCTGCATTTTATGGATACAGAGACAGAGAAGGGAAGTAACTTGTCCAAGGTCACACACTGCCCAAGGTGACACGCAGGTAGGTGCTGGAGCTCGGAATCAATGCAGGGCCATCCTGCTCCAAAGCCTAGACTCTGTGCTCTCACAGGGGGAAGAGGATACTGGAGTTACCAGCTAGTTTGGGTAGCAGGGAAAAAGAGTAAGCAAACACACAGATAACCTTTTTTGCTTCCCAAATCCCACTGCCCAGCTCTGCAGTTTACAAGCTGTGCAACCTTGGGCAATATTTCTCTGAGCACTACAATTCTCTGTGCCTCAGTTTCTTCATCTGTAAAATGATAATGACAGTAGCTGCCCTACAGTGTTAGAAAAGTTAACAAGTGTTTAAGGCTAACACTGTGTCCAGCACACAAGAAGAGTCTGTGGGTGTGAACTTCCATTGTTAATACTGTGAACTTTGTAGGCCTCAACTACTCAAAAATCAGCACACCACAAAATACAGACAGTAATGTTTCCCAATGATGGACACTATAATACTGAGCCAGGGTATGGACTGGAAATCCGGTAGCTGATCCCAAATGTCAAGTAATTTGACCAAATGATGTATAATGTTTATACAAATAAGCCATGGTTCTTTCCATAAAAGAAATTATGATCTAGTGGTGGAAATAGGAGATGAGGGTTCAATGCCTGAGTCAAGAAGATCCCCTGGAGAAGGAAATGGTAACCCACTCCAGTATTCTTGCCTGGAGAATTCCATGGACNAATAAGCCATGGTTCTTTCCATAAAAGAAATTATGATCTAGTGGTGGAAATAGGAGATGAGGGTTCAATGCCTGAGTCAAGAAGATCCCCTGGAGAAGGAAATGGTAACCCACTCCAGTATTCTTGCCTGGAGAATTCCATGGACAGAGGAGCCTGGTGGGCTACAGTCCATAGGTTTGCAAACAGTCAGACATGACTAAAGCAACTTAGCACACACAGGATATAGAAAGTAATCTGGCTGCTGGAAAACAGGGCTAAGATTTTAACTTGGGTCATCAGACCTCAGGGCCAACCTAGTTAATACGTGACCTGATTACCCCCTAATATGACAGAAAGCCCTTATGACTATTGCAAGACAAATGCTAATTCAATGCTGGCCATTCAGGAAGCCTGTGATTACAAGTCTCACCTAACTGGCTGTGTCCATGGTCAACCCCAGCCCACTGTCCTAGGATCTGTTGTTTTCAAGCTTCTGTATCTCGCAACCTCCCCTGATCCAAGATGACATCTGCCCAAGCTGATGGGCAATTTAAGACAACTGAAAATTTTTTTAGGCTCATTTTCCACCTCATTCCAAAGTGACATGATGATGGAAACTGTGAGCTGACCTCTGTTCAGCAACTACGCCTTCTCGTTCCATTCACCTGTGTACAATGTGGTACACCCCAAACAGCAGTCGTGGACTTGCCCGAACCTGCTAGCAAAGAAGCTGTCCAGTAACAGGCTTCTAGGATGCTCCCTGTGGAGCTAAAGTTATCAGGACTGCTATCTCTGACTCAAACCAAGTTTTCCAAAGACCAAGGATTCTAATGCTAGTGCTAAACAACAGCCCCATCACCCATCAAACAAGCTCCAGACACAGAGAAGGGGCCTAGAAGATAACAAAGATGAAGCAGGCAGGAACTCTTTTTCAAAGGCAGATCCTATCAGAAAGGGAAATATGACATGAGTATCACCATTACTGTGTACTATCATCGGGCTCCTGGATGAGTATTTTACAAATATTCTCTTCTTTTCTTTACAAATATTCTTTTCAGGATTGAAAAATCCCTATGAGGGTATTGCTGTTCTTGCCTGGAGAATCCCAGGGACAGGGGAGCCTGGTGGGCTGCCGTCTATGGGGTCGCACAGAGTTGGACACGACTGAAGCGACTTAGCAGCAGCAGCAGCTACTTCATAGATGAGGAAAATGAGGCAGAGACACAGACAACTTTTGAGCAGCAAAACCAAGGACTCCATCCAAGGAAGAAGGTGATATACAGTGTCACAGGCTAGCGTGGATAACAAACAGGGAAGGACAGTGAAGCAACGTGCAGGCAGTTTATACAAGGACACACACGGGCAGGCAAGGCTGGAGGTCCTAGCATCTGACAAGAGTGATGCTGGTGCAGAGGGTCCTCAGACCACGCGTCTGAGTACAAGCCCTCACCAAGCAACGAAGGCCACCAACTCACGGACCATTCTATATGAAGGAGAGACTGGCCTCGTTAGACTTACAGCTTGGGTTTATGGACACCAACACCAGACTTAAAGTAAATGGTCTCACCTGGCCCAAAAGGATGTTGAGAAAGTACCCAGTATCGTTTCTCATGAGTCCCAAGGAATCGTTTCTCAGCCTTTGGAACCTACGTCCCTAAGATGCCTTCTCAGTCCATCTGGCCCTTACTAGACCAGAAGACTGTCCAGCTTTACTGTGTGTCTGTAAAGTGAAGTGAAAGTATTAGCTGCTGAGTCGTGTCCAACTCTATGCAACCTTATGGGCTGTAGCCCACCAGGCTCCTCTGTCCATAGGATTCTCCAAGCAAGAATACTGGAGTAGGTAACCATTTCCTTCTCCAGGGTATATTCCCCACCTGGGGATCAAACCCAGATCTCCTGCATTGTAGGCAGATTCTTTCCTGTCTGAGCCACCAGGGAAACCCATGTGTGTGTGTATACACACATATGCACACACACACACACAAATAATTGAACTGATATGCTTTATCAAATTATAGTCTCTCCCATTTCTAATGCACATCCCATCTAAATATTGCTGACCTGCCACTGAAAATAGCTGAACTATTACATGTCGTAAAGTTAATGTAAGAAAATAAAAAGAATTGTCCTTCACCACCTAACTGTATGTGGAATTCAAGGATGAATCTGATTATTAACAGTGAGTCCAGAGCTAGGATCTTTTTCATAGGAATACATGAAGTTTTCTAGAGCACCGTAAATGAGGACACGATCCTGTTTATGCAATACTCCCCTGGTTTATAACTCTGAGGTTCCCTCCGGGTGAGTGTCATCATAGTCGCATAAGGCAGTGTACTTTCCAACCCCCGCCAAAGCTCCCCATCTGCTCAGTGCACACATATGGATTTAATTTTAGTGCACATTGAGCCACCTTGGCAATAGAGAGGAGAAGATATTTTCAAACGCCTTCGCCCCACAATGTAAGGTTTATGTTCCTCTAGGTAAGCAACATTCCACACGGCTTCTGGAATGCAGCACGGTCAGAGGCAGTGTGAAATCTGGCCCTGAGGTTGAAGGACACACAAGCCTCGCTGGGATGGGCAGATAGAACACCCAGACATGGAGACCCCCCGGTGCTGAGGCAGCGTGCAGTTCAGACCTGGTGCGTGGTGCCCTGCGGAGCACCAAGGACAGACACACCTGAAGACGGGCTGACACTCAACAGGAGGCAGTGTCAGACTCTGCCGTCCCTAGACCCCTCTGTCATCCCACCCCCACTACCCTGAAGCCCAGAAGGAGGAGGGCATCTCCACAGGGATGTCGAGAACAGAGCCCCTGGACTGGAACAGCCCACAGACGCCAACGGGCGGTGAAGCCTCTGAAAAGAGGCTCAGAAGGTGTAACGTGCTGTCTTTCCACATTTACCAGTTTCCTTACAAGAAGAAATAGCTCCCACCAGGAGAGATTTTACAACTCAGTATGGTGTAGTCTTCTCGCCAGAATCTTTGCTGCAGAAAGATGTTTCACGGAAATGCAAATGTGTCAGGTTGTACCCTAATTAGCTACTTTCTAAAACATGTATAATTCACATCTTAAATTGCCTAATGAAGATGGGGTGGTACAGCTTCATCACAAACCTGGCTTCCTCGAACAAAGAATAATTGAGCTCCTGATATAATAAAAATTTTTTTTTAAATCTTAGCCCTTCTGTGCTGCCGCTTAATAAACTAGTATGCAAATAATCAAAATGAAAGCTCCCACGAAATCCATCGAAACATTTATTCTGTTCTTTAATCTGGCAGATTGGAGATGAGCTCTGCATAAACCACCCGGAGCCAATACGGGATTACCTCCTCCCTCAGAGTTTCCTTCCTTCCTGAAAGGAGACACAAAAATGACAAGTTTCTCTCTTGTCCTCCACACGATCAGCTGAAATCCATCCACCCGGCAACCCTCAGACATGTGTTTCCAATGGAATCAAAACAAATTTAAAAGTCACTCCACGCTCAGCAAAAAGTTCAGTGAAGTGGAAATTGCTGAAGAGGAGCTGTGAGCGGCAAGTGGCTAACTGCCGCTTGGAAAAATATTGTCGGAAATTGTGTTCCTGCTCGATTTCGCTGGCTCTGAGGGGAGAAGAGTTAGGAAGCTCAAGCCTGAGACTCGCTAGGGAAGCCACAGACTGCTTCAGGGCCAATGCCTTCGTGTGTGGTGCCTGTTACACCACCAAAGAACACAGGAACGAAAGGAACAGCGCTGACACGCACTCTGCCGCCTTCATATTCTCAACTGAGAGACCAAACAGGTCACAGACATAACAAGGCAGGCGGTTGGCTCAATAAGCTTATCTGCCCTTAAAATATTACATCACTTTGACAATAATTTTGAAGGAAAAAAAGAACTCAGTTACTTCAAGCTGAACCCTGCCAAATCCCAAGAAACCCATATTTTAGGGTTGGGGGGGGTGGTGTATTGGTTTTGTTTTTTTAAAAAGCATCTCTATTAACCCAGGACATTCCTTTTGGTATGGGGTAATTCTTCAACCTCATTGAAAGAATTAGGGGCAGCGAACATCTTAGTTTCATTCTAAAGAAATGTCTTGGAGGGAGATGAGAGGAAGGTGGTCAAAAGGTACAAACTTGCAGTTTTAAGTACCAGGGGCTGATACGATATCTATGGTTAACACTGCTGTAGGATATATAGGAAAGGTATTAAGAGAATAAGAGAGTTCTCATCACAAGGAGAATTTTTATTTTCTTTTCTTGTATCTCGATGAGATGATGGATATGAACTAAACCTGTCGTGGTAATCATCTCACAATATTTGTAAATCAAACCATCCTGCTGGACACTTTAAACATATATCAGTAATGGATATCAGCAATCTCTCAATAAAACCAGGGGGAAAACTGGTGCATAATTAAAATTTAAAAAATTTAAAAAAAGAAAGTAAAAAGAAATGTCTTCATATTGCTAGCCTTAGGGCAGTCTAGGAGGCTTATATAACAGGGCGCAAGCAAGACCCTAAAAAGACTTATTCTAGAAAAGCTGCACATGACTCGCAGGCCACTTCAGAGCGCTTCCTTTTCACAGCGTATTGATCGGCATTTGCTGCCAGCTCCTGCATTTCCATTCTCCCCACCAAGCCTTACCGATCCACAGACCACCACTGTCTTAGGGGAGCACAGCTGGGAAAGAACCGTGTTGAGCAGAATCCTTTCATAATGCCAATAACACTCCCCTCATTTATTTATTCTATTTATTCTGTTTTTGTTGGCAAACCAGATAAAGGAGGGGCCAGGACAGGCACAACTATCAAAATAAGACTTGATGAAAAGTGCTCTAAATTTTAGCCATCCTCCTACCCAATGTATTTCCGATGGTTATTTTTTCCCCCAAATCAGCGGAAATTAAACTGATGAGATCAATCCTGAGTATTTCACAAAATACCGACAGTTTTATACTGGATGCCAAGATAAAGTGCAATTAAGTGCAAAACAATAAAATGATTCCTAACAATGGGAAAACTCGATCATGCTCACGGGTGAAACTTCTCCCAGTGCTGAACCCAGGGCTCCTCGGCTTCCTCGACTCACGCTCTGTGACACACGGCCAACTGAGGCAATGCAGTAATGCAATGAGTAAAGGAAGCAGGTTCAGGAAACATGATGGGAACTCATGAAACAGTGATCCAGTCTCTTGGGCATGTAGGGGTTCAAGTGACAAGATATGAGCATGGGGGCTGGTCAAGGGAAAAGACATGAGCATGAGGCCCAAGGAAAGCTTTATCGGGAAGGGACATCCTTTGTAGCAAGAGACCAGCCAGAGGCTTGGCTCAAGGTTCATCATTCAGAAGGGGAGAAGGATCAGGGAACTCCTCGGGGAGGGGCACTAGAGAGGTGACTTACTTCTCTAAGTGCTGTCATTCAGCGGCGGGGAGGGAGGTGGGGTCTTTGAGTCACAGAGCTCCAAGGACAGTAGCAGCTTGGGGTTTAGAACCACAAGCCTCCATCTTATCAACGATCAGCAGATTCCGAGTGCTATTTCACAGGGTATGCAAAGCAGATAGATCCTAAATGGCTAAAAAATCTACTTGTTTGGGCTATTTTTAAAGCAACTGCATGTGTAAAAATTTGCATTTGGTACCATTAGGTCTTTGAGCTTGTGGGTCTCACTCAGGCTGCAGTGCAGAAATACATACCTTGCAGCCAAGACACAGTGGCCATCTTTGGCTCATTTACATAACACAAGGGACAGGGGCGATTTTCAAAGAGGAGGCTGAGAACTAGACCTCGAAGGAATGCTCTGCCAGTCAAAAAGGCAAAGGAAGGCACTCTTGGCAGAAGGAATTGCAAAGGCACATACAGTGACATGGGCAGTGTCCAGGTCTTGACGTTCCAGACAATAAGGCATGAAAGGCAATCAGTGGGGCTAGCAGCCAGGGCACAAGGGAAGGTGGCCAGAGAAAGGCCAGAAAGAAATGAGCCTAACATATGATGTGACACTTGAGTGACAGTCCAATTCTGATCTCACTACTTTTGAGCAGGTGTCATGAGGTAGGTTACTTAATCTCCCAGCCTCCATTTCTTCAGCCGTAAAAGTGGATTGTAAATGATACCTACCACCATGCTATCTATTCTGCCTTTTACTGATGTGTTAGCAGGCAACCATAGCAATGGTCTGGCCTCAGACCTCATGTCAAGGAAAGCGGACTCCATACCACTGACTGCAACAGAAAGAAGTGACCATCTGTCACCAAAAATGTGTCCCGGCCAGACTTGTGCTGCGAGAACGTCCACTGGATGGGGGAGACACAAAAGGCAGGATAACCAGGAGACTACTGCAAGAGCCCTAGCAAGGAATGCCGAAGGCCTGGCTAGAACAACAATCAAAGGAACAGGCGGAAGAGGAACTGCCAAGAAATTTCTCAGAGAGCATCAGGAGGGAGGAGAAAAGGATGAAAAAGAGGGGAAAATGACGATGACGTCAATGCTTCTCTCCAGGGATTTCCCAGTTCTTTGTGTCCATGGCTTCATCTTTAAAGATAAGTGACTTGGTAGAAAAAAGCAAGGTTATACACATGCCATAATTCTTCTAGGAGAAAAATGTCACTTTCTGACACAGTATTTTTCAAAGGAGAAAGGAGGAGACAAATGATGGAGGTGAGATGTGGCTGATGGAAACTATAAAGGCTAGCCAGAACTCCATTAAATTAGCCTCAGTGGGATTTGTAGCAGAAAGTGGCATTTGTCTTCCTCGGGGTTTTAATGAGTCCAAAGTCCACGTGATTTCTCAATGAACCATCTCTACCAGAAAAGACTCCTGCAAAGCATTTAAATCATGAAAAAAGATCCACAGAACAAATCCCTTCATTTATTTCAACTGCTTTGGAATTAGAAGAAACTTGGTTTTCGCATCCTTCCAGGGACAAGGATTTTGAAAACCTCAAAGGACTGTCAGGAGTCTGGAGAGCCAGACTAAAGCCTTGAGAAGAATTCCATAGAGACTCAGGCATCTTCAACACAGGCCCACAAACATGCAAGCAGAAGGGGTTAAAAATAAGACAAAGTCTTAACCAGGGAGGCCTGGCGTGCTGCGATTCATGGGGTCACAGAGTCGGACACGACTGAACTGAACCTACATTTAAAGGTAGTTAGGCTTTTTTCTTCTTTTCATCAACTTTTCCTGCAATGTTTTAATTAAGCTGCTAAATGGGTTATGACTTCATGCTCTAGTCTCCCCTGTTTCTAAGTTGTCAATATCCCACCAGCTTTAATATCCATTTCTGTCACATGAGACACTGAGGGATGTTGACAACTTAAAGCTACAAAACAGTGTCAGAGGTACATGGATATAGAACAAATTGTGCAATGGAGCAAAGTGCAAGCTAAGATGCTCTAAAATGGAGAATAAGGGGCAAGTTCAGAAGCAAGTTCATGGAGGATGATCTTACAGGCTAAGATCAGAAATTATGATGATCGTTGATTGTGGTAATGACGGTGGTGGTGGTAATAACATTTACTGAACACCTAACACTTGAGCAGAAACCACCAGTTGTTCCCTAATAGCCAATCTCTCTTTTTTACCTAATAATAGATTTTTTAGTTGGGTGTCAGTTAAAGCCTAAAATTTCCCTAGCTTACTTTGAATAACATGGTCATATGGCTAAGCACTCAGCACGGGCGAGAGGAACTACCCCACGTCCGAGGTCAGGGGCAGCAACCTAGAGTGCCAGGCTGCGACGGCGCAGGAACGGCCGAGAGGAGCTACCCTGTGTCTGAGGTCAGGGGCGGCCAGGAAGAGACACCCCACGTCCGAGGCCAGGGGCAGCCGGGAGAAGCCACCCATGCCCGAGGCCACGGCCGGCGGCCGGAAGGAGCAACCCGAGGAGCAGGGGCTGCGCACAGGCCTAGAGGAGCTGTCCCACGTTGAAGGTCAGGAACTGCGGCGGTAAGGAGATACCCCTCATCCAAGGTAAGGAGCAGCCGTGAAGAGACAACCCACGCCCAAGGTAAGAGAAACCCAAGTAAGATGGTAGGTGATGCAAGAGGGCATCAGAGGGCAGACACACTGAAATCATACTCGCAGAAAACTAGTCAATCTAATCACACTAGGACCAGGGCCTTGTCTAACTCAATGAAACCAAGCCATGCCTGCAGGGCAACCCAAGGCGGGCGGGTCATGGTGGAGAGGTCTGACAGAACGTGGTCCACTGGAGAAGGGAATGGCAAGCCACTTCA
>SJYX01023469.1:160388-241346 GCA_006410675.1 Oreotragus oreotragus | reverse complement strand
AACCATCTCATCCTCTGTCATCCCCTTCTCCTGCCTTCAATCTTGCCCAGCATCAGGGTCTTTTCCAAGCAGTTAGTTCTTCATATCAGGTGGCCAAAGTATTGGAGTTTCAGCTTCAGTATCAGTCTTTCCAATGAATATTCAGGACTGGTTTCCTTTAAGACGGATTGATTTGATCTCCTTGCAGTCCAAGGGACTCTCAAGAGTCTTCTCCAATACTACACTTCAAAAGCATCAATTCTTCAGCGCTCAACTTTCTTTCTAGTCCAACTCTCACATCCATACATGACTACTGGAAAAACCATAGCTTTGACTAGATGGACCTTTGTTGGCAAAGTAATGTCTCTGCTTTTTAATATGCTGTCTAAGTTGGTCATAGCTTTTCTTCCAAAGAGCAAGTGTCTTTTAATTTCATGGCTGCAGTCACTATCTGCAGTGATTTGGGAGCCCAAGAAAATAAAATCTGTCACTGTTTCCATTGTTTCCTCAACTATTTGCCATGAAGTGAAGGGACCGAATGCCATGATCTTAGTTTTTTGAATGTTGAGTTTATATATATTTATATAACATAATAACATTTTGATGACATGGTTTTAAATGAGGGGCTACAGTTTAAAAAAAAAAGCAGTGAAACATAAGCTCCTTTCCTTTCTCTATACAATGAAAATATTGTCCATTTTACAAAGAACTGTAACCTACAGCAGATAATCAAACTCAAGAAAACACCAAATACTATCAGATATTACTGAAATAACTTCACATTTGAGTCTCCCAGAAAAGTTAACAGCACTGTTCTTGCATGTCAAAGTTGCAATCTAAGGGCCTACTTGACTTCCAAACTTAGTTTCTTCCTTTTTTTTAATTTTTAAAATTATTTTTGGCTGCTCTGGGTCTTTGTTGCTGGAAGAGGGCTTTCTCTAGTTCCAGTTCTCAGGCTTCTCACTGCGGGAGCCCCTCCTGTTGGGAGCACAAGCTCTAAGGCACATAGACTTCAGTAGATGTGGTACATGGTTTAGTTGCTGCTCAGCATGTGGGATCTTCCTGAGAAGGGATCGAATCCATGTCCCCTGAATTGGCAGGCAAATTCTTAACTGTTTGGCCCATCAGGGACTGCTGCTGCTAAGTCACTTCAGTCGTGTCCGACTCTGTGTGACCCCATAGACGGCAGCCCACCAGGCTCCCCCTTCCCTGGGATTCTCCAGGCAAGAATACTGGAGTGGGTCACCATTTCCTTCTCCAATGCATGAAAGAGAAAAGTGAAAGTGAAGTCGCTCAGTCTGTCCGACTGTTAGCGACCCCATGGACTGCAGCCCACCAGGCTCCTCCGTCCATTGGATTTTCCAGGCAAGAGTACTGGGGTGGGGTGCCATTGCCTTCCCCGGGCCCATCAGGGAAGTCCCTTGCTATTTCCTATAACCCAACTCACAACATTTGTATAAAATACACTATGCTTATGGATTTACTAGTATTTCTTTTATTAGCAAGAAAGATTCACCATTAGCAGGAGAGAGGACCAAGAAAGCATACACACAGCAGCTAAAAAAAGGACTGACTGAGTACCCTGGGAACGCTTCCATCCTGAGCGCTCTTGTCATTGTTTCCTGCAATGTCCTGACCCTGAGGTTTGTCACTGCTCCCTACTCTTGCTTTTGACCTGACATCAGTGGACTCCTACCCAGTCACGTCTCCAGGTTGATGATTAAGCTCTCATTCTTGTGTGTGCGTGCTCAGTTGCTCAGTCCTGTCCAACTCGTTGTGATCCCATGGACTGCAGCCCGCCAGGCTCCTCTGTCCATGGAATTTTCCAGGCAAGAATACTGGAGCGGGTTGCTGTTTCCTACTCCAGGGGATTTTCCCGACTTAGAAATCAAACTCAAGTCTCCTGCCTTGGCAGGCGGATTCTTTACCACTGAGCCACCTGGGAAGCCCTTCATTCTCATAGGAGAATTATTGTTTTGCCCATTTTCTCACTTTCTTGTCTGATTATATCCTCAGGGTTCAGGATTTGGGGAAAAGTTAGAAAATTTCCAAGAAGTGCTGGAAAGGGAATTCCTACATGAAAAGCCCACTTCTTCATTAGACATTCAGAAGCAATGGCCGCAGTGGATCACTGTTTCTGGCAACCATATCACTTAGCTGATAGCTGAGGAAGCAATATAAATCCTCCCGCTACATAAAAACTCATGGATTTTTATTTTTGAGAGTCTACCTTGCAGCATCTATCCATGTAGTGTTTCTGCAATGCATGGCCTGTCTACTCTGTGTCAGGTACAGCTTGGAAGATGGGAAGATGAGACGGCGTCTTTGGCCAGTGTTGTGCCCTGGAGAGGGAGGCGGTACAGGCAGCCAAGTTCCCCATCATCTGGGAGTCCTCGGTCATAGAGAAGTCAGTGTGACCCTGCCTGGAGCTGGCGAAGGTCTCACAAAGGAAGTAATGGTTTGGTGGACTCTAGAGGGAAGGCACAAGCGTTCCAGATGGAAAATGAAGAAAAAGAAACCACGTACGAAGGCCAGCCTGTGCAAAGCACAAAGATATGTGAAGAATAGGGATACAGGACTGTAACACAGAAAGCCCCCTGGCAGCACTCCACATCGGGACTTTCCCGCCATCCTTTGCTGAGTGGGAAGACTTTTTAATTTATTATTATTGAAGCATAGCTGACTTACTGGGGGCTTCCTGGGCCTCCCTGGTGACTCAGATGGTAAAGAACCCACCTGTAATGCAGGAGATGTGAGGTTAATCCCTGGGTCAGGAAGATCCCCTGGAGGAGGAACTGGCAATCCACTCCAGTTTTCTTGCCTGGAGAATCTCACGGACAGAGGAGCCTGGTGGGCTGTAGTCCATAGGGTCACAAAGAGTCAGACACAGCTAAGCATCTAACACACACACATACAGCTGCTTTAAAATGTTGCGTTAGTCTCTGTTGTACAGCAAAGTGAATCAGCTGTACATATAGATATATCCCTTCTTTTTTGGATTTCCTTTCCATTTAGGTCAACACAGGGCACCAAGTAGAGTTCCCTGTGCTATACAGTAGGTTCTCATTAGTTATCTACTTTATACACAGTATCAACAGTGTATGGGCTTTACCCAGTCGGGTGGCTCAGTGGTAAAGAATCTGCCCGCAATGCAGAGGACACAGGAGACTCGCGTTCGATCCCTGGATGGGGAAGAGCCCCTGGAGGAGGAAATGGCAACCCACTCCTGTATTCTTGCCTAGAGAATCCCACGGACAGAGGAACTTTGTGGGCTACAGTCCGCGGGGTCGCAAAGAGTCGGACCCCACTGAGTGAGTGAGCACTCACTCATCAATAATGTATGTCAGTCCCAGTCTCTCAGTTCCTCCCACAACCGTTCCCCTTTCTCCCCTTCCTGTCCATTCTTTTGTTCTTACATTGTTGTCTCTATTTCGGTCTTGCAAATAGGTTCATCTATACCTATCTTATTGGGAAGGCTTTTTTATCAGCATTATTGAAGTATCATTGACAAATAAAGAGTGTATATATTTCAGGTATGCAACATGATATACATTGTGAAATGATTGCCACAATCAAGCACCCATCACCTCACAGAGTTACCTTTGGGTGTGTGTGTGTGAGAGAGAGAGAGAGTGTGTATGTGTGGTGTGTGTGAGCATCTGCGGTGAGTATATGTATGGTGTGTGTATGTGTGTGGTGAGTGTGTGTGAGTGTATGTGTGTGTGGTGAGAACACTTAAGATCTACTTTCTTAGCCAACTGCAAGAAGACCCTGGAGTATTATTAACTAGAGTCACCTTGCTGTACTTTGGGTCTCCAGGACTTTTCCTATAACTGGAAGGTTTCAACCTTTGACCAACTTCTCCCCAATCTCCCCCATGCCCAGCCCCTGCCAACCACATTTCTTCCCTCTATTTCTGTAAGTTTAAAGTCTTTGAAGCATTTCATCAGATGAGCAACATGATCAGAGCTGTGGGTTAGAACAAGTCGCTAGGGAAAGTCCCATCCACATGTGACCACATGGATCCTTTTGAACAAATCAAGAGGCCCAGAGCCCACTGACCAAAGACACACTCGCTGGCTAGTTTTGCCTGTTGGATTTATATTTATGTGAGAGTGGATTTTTTTTTTATTTCATCAAATGATCTAAGTCAACATCTGAGCTTTTGTCTAAAAAACAAGGGGATGGCAGTGCTCAAAGGCACCATTTATGACCAACCTGGATAGTATATTCAAAAGCAGAGATATTACTTTGCCGACTAAGGTCCGCCTAGTCAAGGCTATGGTTTGTCCTGTGGTCATGTATGGATGTGAAAGTTGGACTGTGAAGAAGGCTGAGCGCCGAAGAATCGATGCTTTTGAACTGTGGTGTTGGAGAAGACTCTTGAGAGTCCCTTGGACTGCAAGGAGATCCAACCAGTCCATTCTCAAGGAGATCAGCCCTGGGATTTCTTTGGAAGGAATGATGCTAAAGTTGAAACTCCAGTACTTTGGCCACCTCATGCGAAGAGTTGACTCATTGGAAAAGACTCTGATGCTGGGAGGGATTGGGGGCAGGAGGAGAAGGGGACGACAGAGGGTGAGATGGCTGGATGGCATCACAGACTCGATGGACGTGAGTCTGAGTGAACTCCGGGAGATGGTGATGGATAGGGAGGCCTGGCGTGCTGCGATTCATGGGGTCGCAAAGAGTCGGACACGACTGAGCGACTGAACTGACTGACTGATGGCTAAGCTCTCACCAATGGGATGACACGGTGGGCAACTTTTAGGTCGCACCTTCCATTTCCCTTTTCCCCTTCCTGGCTGGAATGTAGAAATGATGGCAGGAACTAAAGAAGCCATCTTGGACCATGAGATAGAAGGCACATATTAAGGATAGTAATGATGCAAAGTAAAAGAAGCTGAGTCCCTAATCACTGTGGGGACTTTCAAGCTTTCCGGGCTCTCTACCTATGGTATCCAAAGTCGGTGCCATGGCTATCTTCATTTTACCATGGAGGATTCTGGGGCCCAGTGAGGCAAGTCACTTGTTAAGCAAACAGTAGGGCCTGGTTGAGGGCCCCAGAGCCAGATTCTGAGAGTTAGACAATGAGATGTCCATACAACTATATTCAATAGCTTATTGCTATAATAACCTATAAAGGAAAAGAATTTGAAAAAGAATATATATATATAACTGAATCATATTGCTATACACCTGAAACTAACACAACATTGTAAATTTTATGTATACACTGTATGTGTGTGTGTGTGTATGTATGTATGTATGCATGCATGTATATAGCACCTCCCCAACACACAGTCAACCTGACCAGTTTCCAAAGATTGAGGCTAGGCTTAACAACCTCTCTAGCCAAAGGTGGGTGGGCACGACCACTTGGCTGCCCTTGGCTATTCCAGTCTCTGGAGGATTAGCTTGCCCTTCCTCTCCTTTCTCTCAGATTCAGGGACGCTCAGCTCGAGACTCTGCTACTTCTCCATCTAAATCTCATGTTTTCCGCAGGGTAGATCCGAGCACTATGGTGAAACAGGCATGCTGCTAAAGCCTGCAGACACAGCTTTTTCTTGACATCAGTTGGGTCTCTCAACACTAGACTGAGATCCTCTAAGTCCGGCGAGGGGCTTATTGTATTTCTACACTTTTTGAATCTTCTCACTTCCCTTCCGAAAAGTACGCCTCTCCCCCTCTTCATGGTACAACTCAGAAAGAATTGCAAAGTCAGTCCTGGGGACACCACAGCACACGGAAATGCTGTCAAGGGCACTGACTCGAAAAACAGCCAAGTCATCATTCTTCTTTCACAAGTTTTCAAAGTCAAGTACAACTAAAAAGTCCCAAGAGCACCGAGAGTGAGGAGTGAATTTAAAATTCTCTCTGTCTGGACGCCAAAGAAAGAGCAGCACAGAGGCTGGTTCACTCACTAACTTCTCTCAGGACCTGACAGAGTCTCAGAAATTTCCCAAAGCAGCGGGTGACCCGGAGATCCAGCAGCAGGGCGCCCAGGGAGCCCACAGCAGTTGTAGTGAATAGAGCTGTCACTCAAAGCAGCTCCCCTCTAGGTTTTCAAAGGAAGAGTGAGTTAAAGGGGGTTTCATTTTTCTCGCCAGTTTCGCTCAAATTTTGCTATGCTAATGAATACTTTCAGAAGATTCTGCTTTGGGTATCAAGACCTGCCAGAAAGGATGTGGAAGCCTTTAACATTCAGATCTTCCTGCTCATACCTAAGGACATACCACCCTCTAGGGAAAGTTGGCTCAAGCTTATCCGAAGATAACCTTCCTTGAAAGGGTATCGTTAACGGTTAGACTAGACGAGGTATATGCTCACTTGACACACAGAATGTGCTCGATCAACACTAGCTAAAATTACTGGTTGTATCACTGTCACCTGGGGACACACCTGTGGGGAGCTAGCAACACCCCATAGAGAATCGAGGTTGATTCTGCAGTCTTCTAATACAGTACAAAATGGGGGGAAAGGGCATCCTAAGGCAACAGAACAGTAAACGATGTGCTTTCACTGATTCAGTAAATGTTGATTAATTACCAGACTCAGAGCTGCACATTAGGGAGAAAAGATAAACAAAATCCTTAGCCTCAACATTCTCAGAATCTAATGTAGGAAAGAGACAAAAGCACACACAAGTACAGAAGGACTGATAAAGCTGTGGCTGAGGTCAGTGCTGGTGCTGGTGCTGCAAGCCTGTGGGACAAGGAGGCGTGGGCGAGGAGGGCCTCGGGGCGGGGCAGATGGCCCTTGAATTTAGCCAAATGGTGGCTCAGATGGTAAAAATCTGCTTACAATGCAGGAAACCTGGGTTTGATTCCTGCGTCAGGAAGATCCCCTGGAAAAAGGATGCCCACTCCAATATTCTCGTCTGGAGAATTCCATGGGCAGAGGAGCCTGGCAGGCTGCAGTCGGACATGACTGAGGGACTGAGCATGCACACACACCACGAACACAGCTGCAAGAGGAGAGTGACATAAACAGGTTTTCACTTTATGAAGAGCGCTCTGGTGGTGTTGAGGAGAACGGAATTGGGCAAGGGAGAACCTAGAGGCAGGCAGGCCACGGAGGAGACAACACAGGGGCCAATCTTAGGCGTGTGTTTAGTTGGAACTTGGTTGTTTGGCTCAAGACACAATCTCGTTACCCAGACAGGAGTCTTCCCGTCCATGTGGATTTGAGTCTCTTCTCGGACTCACTGTTCCTGCCTGTTCCCAGGCTGGTCTGATCCCTTACCGCCAATACCTGCCATGGTCTAGGGGCCCCCTAAAGCTAACAAATAGCGGCCTGGGGAAGAGGAATCAAAACAACGCTGCAGTGTCTTCCAAACATAAGTTGGGAGCCTGGGGCCCAAGGCCTGAGAGTCAACCCTTCAGAAGAACAAGAACTCTGGTGTCCCCAGCTGCCCTTTGAGGCCCCTCTAACAAGCGCCCCTTACAAATAAGGCCCCAGCAGGAAGCCCATTAACACCTCACAGGGGCAAACCTCAAGCCTTGTAGGAGAAACTTCAAAGGACATCCCAGCAGCACAGAACACCAGAAACTCATCAATCAAGTACACCCTCCCAGGAAGTAGCCGGCTGAACTGGGGGAAGGAGTCGAGCACATAAATTAAGGGTCCCTGAGCCCCCATATGCCTCTCGATTTATTACCACAGAGGCCAACTGTGCTCCTTAAAGTTTAAAAAGGATCAAGGCTTCTATAAACAGTATATAGAACTACCTTCCATGGAAAAAAAAACATCAAGAGAAACCCCCCCTCCTCTCTCTCTTTTTAAGAAAACGATCCTTTTGTGAAATTTCCACTGCACCAAACCCACTGCTTCAAGTGTTACTGAAAAGTCCAACTTGCTAGTCGGCCCTTTAAAAAAATATAATGTCAGCTACAATTACCAATTGCCTTTTGATGTGTTGAAATTAATTTCAGAATTGGATTTTCTCCTGAGTAGGTCACTCCCCTGAATGATACACTCGCTAACAGCTCAGGCCTGTTAGCTGAAAATCTATGACACTGCTCAGAGGCTTAAGGCAGTTTTTCTTCTCCCCGCTCTCCACACACACACAAACACCCATCCTTTAGTTGCAGAAAGAGCTAGTTCATCACTCATGCCCAGCACAGCAAAGATGCAGAAAGGGCTACAGGAGAAGCACTCTGTGCTTAGTCGCTCAGTCGTGTCCTATGCTTTGCCACCCCACGGACTGTAGCTCGCCAGGCTCCTCTGTCCACTGGGACTCTCCAGGCAAGTATACTGGAATGGGTTGCCATGCCCTCCTCCAGGGGATCTTCCCAATTCAGGGATCAAACCCAGGTCTCCTGCACTGCAGGCAGATTCCTTGCTGTCTGAGCTACCAGGGAAGAGAAACACTGCATGAATATTTCTCAAGGGATTGTTCTATAAAACCAAAGGCATCATGTGTCTCATTTCCACCACCTCTAGTCACCCAGATTTACATATACACATATTTGGAATAACCCCAATCCCTTTTCTCCTAATAATCATCAAAACAGCTCGATTTTCCAGAGCACCTACTACAAACCACGTCTGTGTTAAGCACTTGGCAAATCTTTGCCCTCACTTCAGCCTCATAATAATTGTCTCAGGTGAATAGTACCGTCACTACTCCCGTTTTACAAGAAGGGAAACTGAGGTTCAGAGAGGTTAAGAAATTTGCCCAAGGTCACACAGGTAAAGAGCAGTACGACAGAAGACCAGATCCTAGTTGGTCCAGTCTCAAACCTATGCTCTGAATCACTCATTTTAATAGCATGTCCCTGTGCTAAGACGGAGCTCTATGCCTTCCAACTGGCCTTCTAGTTTAATACGTTTAGAAGACGTTTTGCACTTAAATTTACCCATGGCTCAAAAAAGCAATTTTGAATATGATACGCGATAAGCCTTTTAAAAAAGCTTTTAAGAATTCCATTGGGTACCTTAAGATTTTTTTTCTGTTCTAAGATTTGGTCTTTTTTTCTGGATTACGGTTTCTTCCCTCTTCTTCTGTTTAATAATACAAGCACTTACACTGTGTTTAGAGTTATGCAAAACACGAAATCCAACTCCACAACTTGGGTTTATAAAAATAAGTGAGAATGTCACAACGGTTACCTGCTGTGCTTTGTTCAAAAGAACTGAGACCCAAAACAAAATAAAAATAGGTATGTGTCAAGTAAGAATTTGACTTGAAATTTAGGGAAACATCTTCCACCCTAGACTGCCATTTCCTTGAGGACAGCAATCATGTCTTATTTTTTTTTATCCCCAGAGCCTAGCACAAACTGGCACATAGTAGATGCTTAATAAACACGAGTTTGAGCAAACTAGGGGAGCTAGTGAAGGACAGGGAATCCCAGCATGCTGCAATCCATGGAGTCACAGAGAGTCAGGCACAACCAAAGATGCTTAATAACCATTTCCCAAAATGGAAGGTGGATGGATGGCGACATAGATGGTTGGGTGAAGGGATGCTTAAACCAATGCTTAAATACTCAAGTTATCTCTAAGGAACTTGTTCTCGCTCTATTTCTATGTTTAAGACTTGCTCTATTTCTATGTTTAAGACTGTTTTCTGGCCAGATATATAATTTTCAACAGTCCATCCCGACTCAGATAAACAAATGACCCAGCTTCAGAGCCCACTAAACTCAGTTACAGTAGGGCCAAATGTTAGCTGCTTCTGATCCACGACCTTCCCCGCCAAGGACAGGCAGATGGATGCCAGCAACTGCACTCTATAACTGCCCATTTACTGAACACATACTGAATGCAAGTAACTCTTCCAAAAGGCAGCCCCATTTGTCGGCACCAAAGTATGGTTGTCATCATCTCCCTGCGTCCTTCCCATTCGTCAGTCACCACAGTGGGAAGCAATATTGGCCCTTTAAAAAAATATAATGTCAGCTACAATTACCAATTGCCTTTTGATGTGTTGAAATTAATTTCAGAATTGGATTTTCTCCTGAGTAGGTCACTCCCCTGAATGATACGCTCGCTAACAGCTCAGGCCTGTTAGCTGAAAATCTATGACACTGCTCAGAGGCTTAAGGCAGTTTTTCTTCTCCCCGCTCTCCACACACACACAAACACCCATCCTTTAGTTGCAGAAAGAGCTAGTTCATCACTCATGCCCAGCACAGCAAAGATGCAGAAAGGGCTACAGGAGAAGCACTCTGTGCTTAGTCGCTCAGTCGTGTCCTATGCTTTGCCACCCCATGGACTGTAGCTCGCCAGGCTCCTCTGTCCACTGGGACTCTCCAGGCAAGTATACTGGAATGGGTTGCCATGCCCTCCTCCAGGGGATCTTCCCAATTCAGGGATCAAACCCAGGTCTCCTGCACTGCAGGCAGATTCCTTGCTGTCTGAGCTACCAGGGAAGAGAAACACTGCATGAATATTTCTCAAGGGATTGTTCTATAAAACCAAAGGCATCATGTGTCTCATTTCCACCACCTCTAGTCACCCAGATTTACATATACACATATTTGGAATAACCCCAATCCCTTTTCTCCTAATAATCATCAAAACAGCTCGATTTTCCAGAGCACCTACTACAAACCACGTCTGTGTTAAGCACTTGGCAAATCTTTGCCCTCACTTCAGCCTCATAATAATTGTCTCAGGTGAATAATACCGTCACTACTCCCGTTTTACAAGAAGGGAAACTGAGGTTCAGAGAGGTTAAGAAATTTGCCCAAGGTCACACAGGTAAAGAGCAGTACGACAGAAGACCAGATTCTAGTTGGTCCAGTCTCAAACCTATGCTCTGAATCACTCATTTTAATAGCATGTCCCTGTGCTAAGACGGAGCTCTATGCCTTCCAACTGGCCTTCTAGTTTAATACGTTTAGAAGATGTTTTGCACTTAAATTTACCCATGGCTCAAAAAAGCAATTTTGAATATGATACGCGATAAGCCTTTTAAAAAAGCTTTTAAGAATTCCATTGGGTACCTTAAGATTTTTTTGCTGTTCTAAGATTTGGTCTTTTTTTCTGGATTACGGTTTCTTCCCTCTTCTTCTGTTTAATAATACAAGCACTTACACTGTGTTTAGAGTTATGCAAAACACGAAATCCAACTCCACAACTTGGGTTTATAAAAATAAGTGAGAATGTCACAACGGTTACCTGCTGTGCTTTGTTCAAAAGAACTGAGACCCAAAACAAAATAAAAATAGGTATGTGTCAAGTAAGAATTTGACTTGAAATTTAGGGAAACATCTTCCACCCTAGACTGCCATTTCCTTGAGGACAGCAATCATGTCTTATTTTTTTTTATCCCCAGAGCCTAGCACAAACTGGCACATAGTAGATGCTTAATAAACACGAGTTTGAGCAAACTAGGGGAGCTAGTGAAGGACAGGGAATCCCAGCATGCTGCAATCCATGGAGTCACAGAGAGTCAGGCACAACCAAAGATGCTTAATAACCATTTCCCAAAATGGAAGGTGGATGGATGGCGACATAGATGGTTGGGTGAAGGGATGCTTAAACCAATGCTTAAATACTCAAGTTATCTCTAAGGAACTTGTTCTTGCTCTATTTCTATGTTTAAGACTTGCTCTGTTTCTATGTTTAAGACTGTTTTCTGGCCAGATATATAATTTTCAACAGTCCATCCCGACTCAGATAAACAAATGACCCAGCTTCAGAGCCCACTAAACTCAGTTACAGTAGGGCCAAATGTTAGCTGCTTCTGATCCACGACCTTCCCCGCCAAGGACAGGCAGATGGATGCCAGCAACTGCACTCTATAACTGCCCATTTACTGAACACATACTGAATGCAAGTAACTCTTCCAAAAGGCAGCCCCATTTGTCGGCACCAAAGTATGGTTGTCATCATCTCCCTGCGTCCTTCCCATTCGTCAGTCACCACAGTGGGAAGCAATAATTAGTCACTTTGAGTTAGTAACCACTCTAGAAAGCAAGTCCTGCAGTGCCGCTCGATTCCAATGAGACGCAAAGAGAAAAACACAGTTTTCTGGCTTCTGTGAGCACTGTGGCTCCGAGGCCGCCGGCCAGAGCCACAGCTCACATGCATCTATCTTCTTTCCCCAGCCACACAGCACAGGAGATGGACTTTTCAAGATAAACTCAGAGGTGGGGTGTGGGAAACCCAAGTGATATTCCAAGAACATCCTTCTTCAAAGTGCCTGTGTGCAGCAGGGTTCCCAAGGCATTCAGTTCAGTTACTCAGTCGTGTCTGACTCTTTGAGACCCCATGGACTACAGCATGCCAGGATTCCCTGTCCATCACCAATTCCCGGAGGCTACTCAAACTCATGTTCATTGTATCAGTGATGCTATCCAACCATCTCATCCTCTGTTGTCTCCTTCTCCTCCATCCTTCAATCTTTCCCAGCATCAGGGTCTTTTCCAAGGAGTCAATTCTTCCCATCAGGTGGCCAAAGTACTGGAGTTTCAGCTTCAGCATCAATTCTTCCAATGAATATTCAGGCCTGATTTTCCTTTAAGATGGACTGGTTGGATCTCCTTGCAGTCCAAGGGACTCTTAAGAGTCTTCTCCAACACCACGGATCAAAAGCATCAACTCTTCAGCGCCCAAGGCATTAGAAAGCAAAAAAAGAAACTTACAAATCATTTGCCCTGTTGTAGTGTGGTGTGCTTGCGTGCTCAGTCATGTCTGACTCTTTGCAACCCCATGGACTGTAGCTCACCAGGCTCCTCTGTCCATGGAATTTTCCAGGCAAGAATGTTGAAGTGGGTTGCCATTTCCTACTCCAGGGGATTTTTCCAACCCAGGGATCAAATCTGTGTCTCCTGTATCTTCTGCATTGGTAGGCAGATTCTTTACCACTCTGCCACCTGGGAAGCCCCATAATGCAAAAATAACAGGCAAACAAATCAGAAAGAATTCTGATCAAATGCCAGTGTCCTAACAAGCAATGAAACATTCCTCATATAAGAACCTGACACTGCTCTCTGGTATTACAAAGTGTCTTAATATTTCATTTGGGAAAGCTAAGGAGAGGGATGTGAACACTCCATTTAACCAGGAAGGGAAACACAGCTCACTTGATGAGCTCAATTTCTTGTCTCAGGTCATAGAACCAGGAAAGGGAAAGAAGCACGTTTTACATCCCACCCTGATATATTTCTATTTGCTCAACAGAAACACTTCAAGGCTTCATGATGGGTGCCAGGCCATACTCAGGTAAGTTCCAAGCTGGGAACAGTTCCCATCTTTATGAGGTTTCCAGACATCTAACAGAGCCAAAATTTAAACTGGCTTCCCTGACTCCACAAGCACCAAGTCCTGCATGAGGTGATGAGAATTCTCCCAGCACCAAGCCAGCCAGAGGAGGAGGGACGGAGTTGGGGGTGGGGGAGACGGAAGAAACTGAACCCACACATATGAATACAGAGAGGAAACTGCAGGCAAAGGGTAGGGACCCAGAGAAAAAGACTATGAGTTGTGGTTATTCAGTTGCTCAGTCATGTCCGACTCTTTGTGACCCCATGGTTTTACAGCACGCCAGGCTTCCCTGTCCTTCACCATCTTCTGGAGTGTGCTCAAACTCATGTCCATTGAGTCGGTGATACCATCCAACCATCTCATCCTGTTGCCCCCTTCTCCTACCCTCAAATTTGTCTAACGGATGGCCAAAACATGAAAAAACACTGAAATCAAAACTACAATAAAGTACCACCTGACACTGCTCAGAATGGCCATCATTAAAAAGTCTACAAATAACAGCCGGAAAGGATGGGGAGAAAAGGGAACTCTCCTCCGCTCTGGTAGGAATGTAAATTGGTACAGTCACTGTGGAAAACAGTATGGAGGTTCCTCAAAAAATGAAAAAGAGAACTACCATATGATCCAGTAATCCCACTCTTAAGCATATATCCAGCAAAGCTAAAATTCAAAAAGATACATACACCTCTATGTTCACAGCAGCAGTATTCACAATAGCCAAGACGTGGAAACAATCTAGACTTCCATCGACAGACGAGTGAATAAAGAAGATGTGCTGTATGTATATAAAGTACACAATGGACTATTGCTTGGCCATAAAAAAGAATGGCATAATGCCACTTGCATCAACATGAACAGACCTAGAGATCATCGGACTAAGTCAGAAAAAGACAGATACCATGTGACACTCACTTTCACGGGGAATCTAAAACATGATGCAAATGAACCAATCTACAAAACAGAAACAGACTCAAGGATAGAGAGAGCATGCTGTGGTTGCCAAAGGGGAGGAAGGTGGCGGAGGGACAGATTGGGAGTTTTGGATTAGCAGATGCAAACTATTATGTTTAGGATGGATAAACAACAAAGTCCTGCTATAGCACAGGGAACTATATTCAATATCCTGTAATAAACCATAGTGGAAAAGAATTTTAGAAAAGAATGTGCCCATATGTATAACTGAATCACTTTGCTGTACAGCAGAAATTAACACACCATTGTAAATCAACTATACTTCAATTAAAAAAGAAATGTTTGCCTTAATAGTCCCTAGACTTGAAGCTAATAATAAATCTCTAAATCTTTCTCTGTAGCTTTCCAAATCCAACTACTCACTGAGTAAATATACATGAGCAACTAGTGGCACTGGAGGGCTTCCCTGGTGGCTCAGATGATCTGTAAAGAATTCACCTACAATGTAGGAGCCCTGGGTTTGATCCCCGAGTTGGGAAGATCTCCTGGAGAAGGGAATGACAACCCACTCCAGTATTCTAGTCTGGGACATCCTACGGACAGAGGAGCCTGGCAGGCTACAGTCCATGAGTGACTAACACATACACGCAACTGCACTGGGGATGGGGGGGATACTGAAATCAATTATGATTATGATTACTAATATTTAATCAAATCAACTGAAGGAAAAAAGACATCTAATTAAGTGATACTGAGATTCCTTTAATAGATGAAAAAAGTTCATGAGTAAGACTGGGAACACATCCAATTCTTTCCCCCTTGACTCATATATTCCAAAGGAATATCAGACAGTTGACTTCAGAACAAAAGGCCCACAGCCTCCAAGGCCACAAAACACACAGGGAGATGCAGGCATCGGGGCGATAGATTGTCTGACTTCCTGAGCAGAGTCATGCCAAGGTCAGGGGCTCTCAAGGGAATTCAAAAGCTTCCCCTCCGAAGCTCAGAACAGACTCAGTTTAAGCCACAGAAGACATTTCACTGGTTCAGTTCAGAGTTTGTCCTGTCCACTGCCAGGGCCATGCCCCGGGTAAGAGATCCTATCTCAGAACAAAAGTAGTACACCCTAAGAATCCCCTTCAACAAGTGCTTTGGAAAAAGAAAAAGCAAATTACAAAAGCAACCCCAACAACTGGCTCAGTAGGAGCAGTGGTTGTACTCCTCCTAACCACTACCCATGATCTAACTAGCTCTTCTTGCTACTAACGACTGCTATAACCACTCTGCTGGCGTATCACTGCTAACTATGAGGCCATACTGCCTCTCACTGAACAGGCCCTCGTCTATTCCTTCTTGGTTTATAAAGCATTACTTGTGGGGATCTTACAGCATGTGTGTGTATGCTTAGTCATTCAGTCATGTCCAGCGCTTTGGACTGTAGCCCGCCAGGCTCCTCCATCTATGAGATTTTTCAGGCAAGAATACCAGAGTGGATTGCCACTTCCCTTCTCCAAGGGATCCTCCCAACTCAGGGATCAAACCGGCATCTCCTATGTCTCCTGCATTGCAGGCAGACTCTTTACCTGCTAAGCCATCAGCAAAGCCCATCTTACAGCATATTTAAGACCATATGAGATAAGCAGAGCACATATTATTAGACCCATTTAACAGATTTTAAAAATTGAGGTTAAGCAGTTTCAGAAACTCCTTTAAAGGCTTACAGCTGATAAAGCAGTAAGTTTTTGTTGTTGTTATTTTAGCTACTGCATCCCGCTCACTGGCTGCAGCACGGCTGTGAAGAAAGACAAGTGGCTCTGTACCCTTGTCCTGTGCTGATGCCAGCAGGTAGGAAGGCCAGCAGAAGGGGCTCCTATGCTCCAACAGAGTCTCCTTCTCTTCTACAGCTGGGCCTCTTACAACAGACACACACACATGTGTACACACACACACGTACATGCACACACGCATATACACACATGTGTACACACGCTGCCAGCAGTCTCCCAGGAAAGCCAGGCTATCATCCTCCAGAGTTCAATCCCACATTCTCAGAACCTTCATGGAACCAACTGGGAAAGCTTTGCTGAAACAGTTCTCAGGACAGGTGTCCTGGTCCAGCTACCACACAGAAAATCTTCACGTTTTGGCAAATCCCATGGCAAGCATGCTTCCACGGTGCAGCCTCACATGAATGGAAATACCAACTTGAGCCAGGCAAGTCCAACACTGTCACACAAAGCGCTGGTGTCAACTCAGACCTCATAACCAGCAACTATCCATCAAGTCAGGACTGTAATAACGGGCTCCTTGGGGGTCACCTCACTGGAGGGCAGGGGGATGGTCACTAAAGATAGAGTAGGAATTGGACGAGGATGATGACAGCCCTAAGTGTAAGGCAATCCGGTCGCTGTCCCACAGATATCTCCAGCCGGATCTCCAAAAAACAAACCTCTCCTTCAAGGTCAAAAATATATCACATGAGTGCCCCAAGGCACACGTGCTTTTGAGCATGCCAGGGCAGATTTCCATCTATATTATGCTGTGCCCTCCTCTAATTTTAGAGGAAGCTGGCTTTAGGTAATTGTGTGAAAGGTGCTTCCTTTCTAAACTGCCGTAATTAAACTAGAAAAACATCAGTTTGTAACTTCATGGTAAGAGGGTTTCCTGAAAACTCCTTAAAGGAAGTCTGTAATTGATAGACTGGATAAACGTCATACACAGGCATGACAATCCACACTGAGTACAACTGTGTAGGCTCAGATCCCCTGATAAACAGCACTTTTGTCCACAAAAGTATACCATACTTCTACGTACGGCTGGTACCGTTACGAAGAACAGATTTGTAGTTCTGAGTCTCAAAGCTCTCGATACAGTAGGGGTCCCCAGCCCCTAGGATCTAATGCCTGATTCTCTGAGGCAGAGCTGATCCAATAATAATAGAAATAAAGTGCACAGTAAATGTAATGTGCTTAAATCATCCTGAAATCACCCTCCTCCTCTAGTCCATGGAAAAATTTGTCTTCCATGAAACCAGCTCCTGGTGCCAAAAAGGTTGGAGACCGCTGCTCTACAGTATTAGCTCTAGGATTTGATTGAAGAGAGAATAAAGCATTTTTTAAAAGAAAGCTATTGTTTCTATTAAAATGCGTAACACCACCTTTTGCAAGATAAAAGCACTTCCGAGAAACACCATAAGCCTCAGAAGTACGCCCTAAATTACTTCTTTTGTTTAAGGCAAATTAATAACAGGTCATGGATTACAAAAAAAAAAAAATAAACCCTCCCAAAATCCCTAGCTGGATGTTAGTTACATTCATGACACAGCTCAGGAGAGGGCATGTTGACTGTTTTGGAGAGAAGGAATGAAGGGTTGGTTATAATCACCTGCCCACTCAGATCCTCAAGTCCTCAAATCCTGTCTCATTACCAGAAGTGTTTTCCTGCAAGTGACACGAGTGATTTTCTAGTCAACCTGTCCTTCACATAAGCCACCGTACACAGAGCAAAGGCAAGCCCGGGGCACAGCAACTGTGACAGTGTATCTGCCCAGGCTCACCAGGCACAGACGTTCCGGGGTCTGAGAGTGAAGGCCTTTCCAGGAGCTTTACGAGAGTCTAAGTGAGCCTGGCACAGAGGCAGTTGACAAAACTCCCTAACATCCCTTACCAGGCCTCCAAGAAGCCAGCTGCCTCAGAACCCGTATAACTAATAAAGGAAATACAGCATGACAATGTGTGTAAAATCTGAATCTCACCTCTTAGCCATGGGCTCCTGGGATGCAAATTGATGGCAGGCTTGCTGACTCAAAACTGGAGCTTATTAGAAATGAATTGCATTTCTCACTGCCGGAGTGACCTTAGATCCAAAGTGATCCAGTGTGCTACTACTCAGTGGGAAAATGTAAATGCACACAGTAGGTATGCAGAAAATGGTAGCTACTCTTCAGAGAAGGGACCAATCGTGAAATATCTGGCTTAAGTTCACCAGGCTCATCAGCAGTCAGTTTAGGTAACACCACTTCACTGCAAGTGACTCCATGTGCTGCTAAAAGATAGAATTCTTCCTGGAACCTAATATTTGGTTCAGTCTCTGAAGTGAGGGCAAGAGAATCATCAGCTATTGATATATCTGGCTACCCAGTGTGATCAGTAGACAGCAGCCTCAGCATCACCCTGGAGCTTTTCTGAAATGCGGACTCAAGGCCCAGGCCAGATCCACAGAGGAATCACAATCTGCTTTTTAATCAGATCTAGGGGCTTGTGGGGTTGGGGACGAAGGGGCTGCTTCCCAGTGGCTCAGTGGTAGAGAATCCACCTGCCAATGCAGGAACCAAAGGTTTGATCCCTCGGTAAGGAAGATCCTCTGGAGGAAAAACTGGCAACCCACTCCAGTATTCTTGCCTAGAAAATCCCATGGACAGAAGAGCCTGGAGGGCTACCGTCCATGGGATCAAAAAGAGCCAGATACAACGGAGCATGCATAAGCACGCTCATTGTGGGGGGTTCCCCACTTCAGGGTATGTTCTATAAAGGATGACTGCAGGGACAGGAGGTCAGGAGGGCTCCCTCATACACCCCGGTTCTCCAAAATAACCCTAACTCTGACAAGCTTCAGAAGAGGATGGGCAGAAGGAAGAAGGCACTACAAGACTATTAAAAATAATCCCCCAGAAAGATGTCAATCCATTGTGGGTGCATTACTGAGACAGACTTCAAGGGACTCATCCACTTTCATACTGAAAAGTGGATTCAGCGACAGGTGAAAGGCCTTGAGGGTCGAGCCCAGGAATCCCACCAGGCACTGAGCTTTGGAGTACAATTTTAACTTCTTTGGAGAGTCATCAGCCTCTTCTGCTGCATCCAAGATTTTATGAAAGAAAAAAAAAAAACTGTAAGGGATCAAATTCCACTTTCTCCAAATTACTTAACTGCTGAGCCTAGGAAAGTTACTTAACCTTCTGGAACTCTCTTTTCAGTCTTTGAGTGGAGATAACAGCCCTGACATAGAGAAGGAAGAGGGTGAAAGAAGATGACACAAGGGCGTTTTCCAGGATGCCCGAAGGGCTTGAAACACGGCCATCCAACAGTCTAGAAGGAAGTGCCAACAGGAACTCTGTCCCACAACCAGTTCAGGCATGGGTGAGGGGATACAGGGGAGGAAATGAGTCCCAATGAGCCCACCGCGACACAGATCCACAGAGGCACTTCCTCCAGGCTCTCCCATACACTCCTTCCAAGTGCCCCGAGCGGACTGGGAGATGAAAACCCTAGTTTGCCAAGTGTCTGCAATTCCTTCCAGTTGCCATTCCTGTTTACAGCAGACATCGCTTTCATTCTACAGGGCCAGGGGTGACATTAGTCAGCCAGGGTGTCCTGGGGGCTCCCTGGGGCAAAGAAGTCTTTTTATTTTTTTTTTTAATCTTTTATTTTATATTGGAATACAGCTGATTAACAATGTAATGACCATTTCAAGTGGACAGCAGAGAGACTCAGCCATACATATACCTGTATACATTCTCCCCCAGACTCCTCCCATCTGAGCTGCCACACAGCACTGAGCAGAGTTGCGTGTGCTACACAGTAGCACCTTGCTGGTTACCCATTTTAAATATAGCAGTGTGTACCTGTCCATCCCAAACTCCCTAACTATCCCTTGCCTCATTCTTCCCCCAGCCCAACCACAAATTCATTATCTAAGTCAGTGAGTCCATTTTTGTTTTGTAAATAAGTTTACTTGTATCACTAAAGAAGCCAGTTTTAAACAAATGTGTTACCAGCAGAGCCACAGAGAAAAGGTTCAAAGACTTCTCCCTCTTCCTAACAGTACAGCCCTCCTCCCCTTCCACATCCCATCAGCCGGGCTGCTAGAGCCTCCACCCTTCGACTCAGGGAGACCTCAGGCACGTTCCTTAGCACAGAGGCCCTGCATTTCCCACCACCCCTGAAAGTGGAAGAAATGATGTCCACCTCTGCACATCGCAGGTCTATTTGGAAGCTGTCAAGCAGCAGCCACACGTGAAGGATGGTGATCATTAAATGGGAAAATAAAACCAAAAAATGACATTTTGGTGGCTTGTACTTTAACAAAACAATCTGAGCCAATCTCATGAACAGAATTCCCTCACCAAGACAAGAACATGGAGAAGGAAATGGCAATCCACTCCAGCACTCTTGCCTGGAAAATCCCATGGACAGAGGAGCCTGAAGGGCCACAGTCCATGGGGTCGCAGAGTCGGACACGACTGAGCGACTTCACTTGCACTTTCTTTCACTTTCATACACTTAAAAATGTGTTAAGACACATGTATACCTGTGGCAGATTCATGTTGATGTATGGCAAAACCAATACAATGTTGTAATTAACCTCCAATTTAAATAAATTTATATTTAAAAAATAAAAAAAAAAAAGACAAGAACAGACACTGTGCTCTCAGCTACAGAATAAGGTAGATGAGACAAGAACGAGAGCTGAGGTCTGCTCCCCCAGCTAATGCCTAGCAAGGGCCTGGGCCACACCAAGCACCAAGCTCCCCTGGTTGCACTCCCCCTTTAAACTTCTCAACAGCCCTGGGATGCCAGGTGGAGGTAATGCTTTCACTCTACAGATAATACAACGGAGGCCCAGAGAAGGTAAGTAACTTGTTGAAAGTCACACAGCCCACAAGCAACCTAACTCCAAACCAGTGGTTGTCAGTGGGGGTGATTTTGCCCCCAGTGGATGTGTAACATTGTTGTGAGATACTTTCAGTTGCCACAACTGGGGGATAACTACTGGGATCCAGTGGGGAGAGGCCTGGAATACCACCCAACCATCCCACACTGCACAGGACAGTGAAGAATTGTTCAGACCTCAATGTCAATAGCACAGTCGTTGAAAAGTCCCACTCTGGAACTTCCTCTTTTATCCACTGCACTATATCAGCCCCCTTCTCGCTTTCTAATGTGCCCAAAGAGGGCAATAAGTACTATTTGAACATAACCGTAAATCAGATGACCAAGCTCTGTGATCAGTGCTGAAAATAAATAACCCCCACTGTGCACACCTTGCTTAGTTCCACTTTCTCCAGTGCTTCCCTCCCAAGGTCTTGCAACTAGCTTTTCCCTCTGCTGGGCAGTTCTGCCTCACCGCCTCCATCCCATTGCGTGTGCTCAGGGCTCATAGATCACCTCCTCCGCATTTCCCACACCCTCACCTCTCCTCAGAGGGCTGCTCACACCCTGACATGACAAGTACCTTGACCTGTGTAGTATTTGTCTAATTTCTCCCAACAGATGGAAGCTCCCTGAGGGCAGGATCTTTTTTCTGCGTCCCTTAACTGTTTTCTCCACACCACCCATTGGTGTGTCTGGTACACGGCCGGAACTCAAGATATTTGGTGAAAGAATGAATGAACGAGCAAATAAACTAGCTTAGGGGTCTTCCTGAGGAAGCTGAGCATTTCAGCTTTCCCCAAGCTGTAGCCGCATCAGGCCAAGGACCCCTGTGCAGAACCTGCTTCATCTTGCTACAACCATGACGGCTCTAGACTGGGGTTGGCGCACCTCTTCCTATAAAGGGTCAGGCTAACATTTTCAGCCCTGCTGTCTCTGGATCAGCGATTCAACTCGGCCACAGTCACACAAAACCAGCCACAGAAGACCCATATGTGAACGCACAGGGCTAGGCTCCAACGAGGCTGTGAGCGCACAGGGCTAGGCTCCAACGAGGCTTTAGGAACACTGGCAATCTGAGTTGCATGGAATTTTCTTGTGTCAGGAAATATTCTTCTTCTGTGATTTTTCCCCCAACTGTTTTTTAAAATGTGAAATGATTCTTGGCTCAAGGGGCCAAGAGAAAAGAGGAGATGGGCTAGATGTGGCACGCGGGCCATTGTTTGCTCTTCCGTGTTCTAGATCTTTGTGAATTTGGGTGATTCACTAAAGGAAAAAAAAAAAAAGCACTGCACTCTGGGGGTGGCCCTTCCACAACCGTCACCTCATTTGTCCTCAGGACAAGGCTGGAAGGGGGTTCTTCACTCTTCCTCTATCTCAGGTTACCCCTGAGGCCTGGCATGGAGTATCTGAAGTCACGGAGCTTGGCCTCTCACTCCACTGCCACAGTTCTTTCTGCACCTAACAAGTTGTCACAAATCTTCGCCAGTATGGATACAAAGACCTCGATTAATCCATTATTGGTTTTCATTTTTTAAAACTGAAGTATAGGTTGATTCACAATGTTGTGTTAGTTTCAGGTACACAGCAAAGTGATTCCATTATACACTACAGACAGACAGATAGGAGGTTCTTTTTCAGATTCTTTTCCATTACAGGTTATTAAAGATACTGAATATAGTTCCCTGTGCTATACAGTAGGTCCTTGCTGTTTGTTTATTTTATATATAGTATCTGTTAATTCCCTCCCGCCCCACCCTTTCCCCTTTGGTAACCATAAGTTTGTTCCATGTCTGTAAGTCTGTTTCTGGCATTATTTCACTCTCCTTTATGCCTGAGTAATATTCCAAAGCATGTATATATACCACATCTTTGTCCATTCATCTGTCGAGGGACACTTAGGTTGCCTCCATGTGTTGACTATTGTAAGTTGTATTGCTATGAACATTGGTGTGCATATATCTCTTTGAACTCTAGTTTTCATCTTTTCCAGATATACACCTAGTAATGGGATTGCTGGCTCATATGGTCACTATTTTTAGTTTTCAAGGAATCTCCATACTGTTTTCCATACTGGCTGCCATTTTTGGTTTCAGAGAATTAGCAGGGAACATTCTGGTGAAGGGAGCATCAGCAAAGATTTGTGTATTAAAACACAAATACCAGGGACTTCTCTGGCTGTGCAGTAGTTAAGACTCCGTGATTCCACTGCAAGGGGCACAGGTTCAATCCTTGATCGGGAAACTAAGATCCCACGTGCCCTGCAGTGCAGCTAAAAAAAAAAAACCCCACCCCACACACAAATGCCAAATCAAGAGGGCAACTGTACATCATCCATTTCACAGCACAGATGGTTGTTCAACTCGCCTCGGAGAAAGAAAATGTGGATACCAGCAGCCTCCTGCCTGCCCTTTGGCATTACAGGAAAAAGTTAACGACACAGAAAATTGGCTGTGCTGCGCAGGACTGCAAATAGGAATTCTAAAGGTGAAGCCTCCACAATAAACACTTAGTATTATATTTTAATACCTAAGCCAGGAGTGACTTTTTCCACCTTAATTTCCTAAAGGTTCCCTGAATGGTAATTAAGACACTCAAACCAAAGGCAAACACTCGGGGGAAAAAATTCACATCTAAAAAGTCTGAACTGTATTCTGCATTATTTCTAAGGTTATTACCTCCGGACACATGGACATATCATTTTATAATACTTCTCACATCTACTGCAACCAGTGTTCTCTCTGTGTATGTAAGACATGGCACACACACACAAAAAAAAGCCCTCCGATTTCAAACACTCTGTCAAGGGAGAGTTATCGACCCTGCCCCACCTCCACTCAGGAATCAGGTCATTTTGAGCCCCTGGTGGAAATGCAGAAGTAACCCTGAACTTCACACCTGAGGACCTGAGCGCCCAGAGTTAAAAAGAAAAAAGCAAAGGAAAGGGAAATGGCCATACAAACCAGGGCAATAACTCGGCACGCAGGCAGTAGGCATCCTTCCCTCGTCTTGCTGGGGGATTCTTTAGGCAAAAGCCAACCCTAATAGTCAGGGCCTCCACCAAAGCGTGGGGACCAACTGATGGATGAAACCTAAACCAAAAAAAGCCTGGGCACCTGAGTCTGGTTCTTCGAACTCTGGAAGTCAACACGGCGTTTCAGACTGGGTTTCTATCGATCCCATGGAAGCACTTATTCTGGCTCCAAAATGCCTTCCCCTCTACCTCCTCCCTGTGGTCCTAATTCTAGCCTGGACTCAACTCACTGAAGAAGAGCTTTCATCTTGCTCCTTCCTGTTCAGTCAGTGCTTCAACAGTCCTCCTCTCCGAACTCCCTCTGTCTCAGTAACAGATTATTAGTTAGTTCAGTTGCTCAATCATGTCCAGCTCCTTGTGACCCCATGGACTGCAGCACGCCAGGTCTCCCTGTCTAGCACCAACCACGGGGCTTGCTCAAACTCATGTCCATTGAGTCAGTGATGCCTTCCTACCATCTCATTTTCTGTCGTCCCCTTCTCTTCCTACGTTCAATATTTCCCAGCATTGGGGTCTTTTGCAATGAGTCAGTTCTTCGCATCAAGTGGCCAAAGTATTTCAGCATCAGTCCTTCTGATGAATATTCAGGACTGATTTCCTTTAGGATAGACTGGTTGGATCTCCTTGCAGTCCAAGGGACTCTCAAGAGTCTTCTCCAACACCACAGTTCAAAAGCATCAATTCTTCGGCACTCAGCTTTCTTTATAGTCCAACTCCCACATCCATACATGACCAATGGAAAAACCATAGCTTTAACCAGACAGACCTTTGTCAACAAAGTAATGTATCTGCTTTTTAATATGCTGTCTAGGTTTGTCATTAGTGACCATATAATTGGTTTCCCCAAACAGGATACTTTTGAAATGAAAGGGGCACTATAAAACATTATGCCTAAACAGCCACAATAAACCAGGACTGTCCCAAACTGGGGCACAGGTCACTCCAATAAGGTCTTAGAGGGAGAGCACTTGTCTTACCTTGCTAACTCCGTCCCACTTTTTCAACCAAACTGTCCCACAGAGCCCTGAAACACCATAGGTGCTAAGTAAACATTTGTGGAATTGAAACAATAGGCACTTTAAAATGATACCACAAGTACCAGTTACTACAGATTTGTCTCCATAAAGGATGATGTAGATCATTATAATCATACCAGAAAAACCCCTGCTTCTGATATTCTATTTCATTTTATTTCCACTATGACTATTTTTTAATCTCTCACTGATTGTGATTTTATATTAATAATTAGTTATCACTTACTGAATCCTGTGAACATTAATCACAGTCGCTGCTGCTGCTAAGTCGTATCAGTCGTGTCTGACTCTGTGTGACCCCACAGACGGTAGCCCACCAGGCTCCCTGGTCCCTGGGATTCTCCAGGCAAGAACACTGGAGTGGTTGCCATTTCCTTCTCCGATGCATGAAAGTGAAAAGTGAAAGTGAAGTCGCTCAGTCGTGTCAGACTCTTAGCCACCCCATGGACTGCAGCCCACCAGGCTCCTCCATCCATGGGATTTTCCAGGCAAGAGTACTGGAGTGGGTCGCCAGTGCCTTCTCCAAATCACAGTTGAAGAACCGGAGATACATTCTCCCAACAACCCCGACAAGGAATGTATGTTAGACTTAATTAAGTCTCTAAGTGAAGAAACAGAAGCTCAGCAAGGATAAATAATCCCCATAAGATCACAGACTCTGGCCAAATTCATTCCCTTCCATTGACTAGGAAACTTGCCAACCTTAATATCTCGGTTCCACAGTGTTAATTTTTCAAAACCATGTTACCATTGAGACAAGGTGGCATAACATTCTGCAAACTATACAAAGTCATGAAATTGACAATGCGTGGTCCAGCTATACCTCTGTCTACTGTACTGATACTTATTCTAACATGATGTGGATTCAGACTCACTATAAAAGAGGTGACTTGGAAGAACACTGGCAAAACTCTGTGACAACATACAGCACAGCCCCTCTCTGAGAAAAAGCAAAAACTGGCAGAAAAAAAGCCGGAAGCAGAAACTGGCATCTTGATGTCTAAGTATCAAATAAGCTTTCCTGACCAGATGGAACTCACAAACAGAATTTCTTCATCGATGAAAAAGAAGTGAGCACCTGCTTTTCTGAAGGGAGGTGAGGGAAACAGTGGGAGAAGGGGTTCTATTCCCAAATAGAACCTGCGAAAATTGTGTTTTTTTTGGAGAGAAGGGAAATTAAGCTGCAAACTCCATGAGAGTAGAGAATGACTGAATCAAGGGTTCTCTGGCACTTGGTCCAACTTTTTAATTTTTAATATTTATTCATGTATTTATTTGGCTGCATCAGGTCTNACTTCACACCTGAGGACCTGAGCGCCCAGAGTTAAAAAGAAAAAAGGAAAGGAAAGGGAAATGGCCATACAAACCAGGGCAATAACTCGGCACGCAGGCAGTAGGCATCCTTCCCTCGTCTTGCTGGGGGATTCTTTAGGCAAAAGCCAACCCTAATAGTCAGGGCCTCCACCAAAGCGTGGGGACCAACTGATGGATGAAACCTAAACCAAAAAAAGCCTGGGCACCTGAGTCTGGTTCTTCGAACTCTGGAAGTCAACACGGCGTTTCAGACTGGGTTTCTATCGATCCCATGGAAGCACTTATTCTGGCTCCAAAATGCCTTCCCCTCTACCTCCTCCCTGTGGTCCTAATTCTAGCCTGGACTCAACTCACTGAAGAAGAGCTTTCATCTTGCTCCTTCCTGTTCAGTCAGTGCTTCAACAGTCCTCCTCTCCGAACTCCCTCTGTCTCAGTAACAGATTATTAGTTAGTTCAGTTGCTCAATCATGTCCAGCTCCTTGTGACCCCAAGGACTGCAGCACGCCAGGTCTCCCTGTCTAGCACCAACCACGGGGCTTGCTCAAACTCATGTCCATTGAGTCAGTGATGCCTTCCTACCATCTCATTTTCTGTCGTCCCCTTCTCTTCCTACGTTCAATATTTCCCAGCATTGGGGTCTTTTGCAATGAGTCAGTTCTTCGCATCAAGTGGCCAAAGTATTTCAGCATCAGTCCTTCTGATGAATATTCAGGACTGATTTCCTTTAGGATAGACTGGTTGGATCTCCTTGCAGTCCAAGGGACTCTCAAGAGTCTTCTCCAACACCACAGTTCAAAAGCATCAATTCTTCGGCACTCAGCTTTCTTTATAGTCCAACTCCCACATCCATACATGACCAATGGAAAAACCATAGCTTTAACCAGACAGACCTTTGTCAACAAAGTAATGTATCTGCTTTTTAATATGCTGTCTAGGTTTGTCATTAGTGACCATATAATTGGTTTCCCCAAACAGGATACTTTTGAAATGAAAGGGGCACTATAAAACATTATGCCTAAACAGCCACAATAAACCAGGACTGTCCCAAACTGGGGCACAGGTCACTCCAATAAGGTCTTAGAGGGAGAGCACTTGTCTTACCTTGCTAACTCCGTCCCACTTTTTCAACCAAACTGTCCCACAGAGCCCTGAAACACCATAGGTGCTAAGTAAACATTTGTGGAATTGAAACAATAGGCACTTTAAAATGATACCACAAGTACCAGTTACTACAGATTTGTCTCCATAAAGGATGATGTAGATCATTATAATCATACCAGAAAAAACCCTGCTTCTGATATTCTATTTCATTTTATTTCCACTATGACTATTTTTTAATCTCTCACTGATTGTGATTTTATATTAATAATTAGTTATCACTTACTGAATCCTGTGAACATTAATCACAGTCGCTGCTGCTGCTAAGTCGTATCAGTCGTGTCTGACTCTGTGTGACCCCACAGACGGTAGCCCACCAGGCTCCCTGGTCCCTGGGATTCTCCAGGCAAGAACACTGGAGTGGTTGCCATTTCCTTCTCCGATGCATGAAAGTGAAAAGTGAAAGTGAAGTCGCTCAGTCGTGTCAGACTCTTAGCCACCCCATGGACTGCAGCCCACCAGGCTCCTCCATCCATGGGATTTTCCAGGCAAGAGTACTGGAGTGGGTCGCCAGTGCCTTCTCCAAATCACAGTTGAAGAACCGGAGATACATTCTCCCAACAACCCCGACAAGGAATGTATGTTAGACTTAATTAAGTCTCTAAGTGAAGAAACAGAAGCTCAGCAAGGATAAATAATCCCCATAAGATCACAGACTCTGGCCAAATTCATTCCCTTCCATTGACTAGGAAACTTGCCAACCTTAATATCTCGGTTCCACAGTGTTAATTTTTCAAAACCATGTTACCATTGAGACAAGGTGGCATAACATTCTGCAAACTATACAAAGTCATGAAATTGACAATGCGTGGTCCAGCTATACCTCTGTCTACTGTACTGATACTTATTCTAACATGATGTGGATTCAGACTCACTATAAAAGAGGTGACTTGGAAGAACACTGGCAAAACTCTGTGACAACATACAGCACAGCCCCTCTCTGAGAAAAAGCAAAAACTGGCAGAAAAAAAGCCGGAAGCAGAAACTGGCATCTTGATGTCTAAGTATCAAATAAGCTTTCCTGACCAGATGGAACTCACAAACAGAATTTCTTCATCGATGAAAAAGAAGTGAGCACCTGCTTTTCTGAAGGGAGGTGAGGGAAACAGTGGGAGAAGGGGTTCTATTCCCAAATAGAACCTGCGAAAATTGTGTTTTTTTTGGAGAGAAGGGAAATTAAGCTGCAAACTCCATGAGAGTAGAGAATGACTGAATCAAGGGTTCTCTGGCACTTGGTCCAACTTTTTAATTTTTAATATTTATTCATGTATTTATTTGGCTGCATCAGGTCTTCCCTCCTTCCTGGTCCAAGATGCTATTTTGTACAGAGCTCGCAGATCAAGACCAAGTGTTGCATGAAATGAAGTAGGATTTGGTGAAGATTGGCTTCACAGCAGAAAATCAGATAAAGGTATTAAAAAAAAAAAAGATGCTGCATAAAAACTATCATGGGAGGTCTTGCTAAATAGACAATGAACATATAGCTAACTACATTTGCCTGCCCCCACGGAGACTAAGCTCTGGCCAGCAGAATGGAGCAGAAGTGATGGGAGCCAATTCCAGGCCTGGTTCAGTCAACTCAATGTCCTTATCCTCTGGCTGGCTGTCTTAAAAAAAAAAAAAAGATGACCTTCAGAGTGCCCTTGGGTGCCTGTGTGGAAAATGGCCCATCAACAAGACGGAAGGAGCCTGGATCCCTGAAACACCAAATGAAAGAGGGCTGCCCCAGCAGGAACTCCTCCTCTAGACCGGTGCCTAAGTAAGAAGCTCTTCTTGCTTTCATTTACTGTGACCTGGAGATTTCTGTTACAGAAGCTAGGGTTACCTTATGTAATACAGTAAGTCATGAAGAATTCATTTATAAGCCTCTAAGAGCCCCTGCTGGCTGTGGGGCTTCCTCTAATGTGCTTATCCCTGGAGCCCATTGTCCTGTGTCAGTTGTGAATGCTACTATTAGTATGTGCCACAATCACTGAAGCCCAAAACTAAAAATCCGTGCACAGAAATGAAGACCCAGTGCAGCCAAAAATAAATTAAAAAAAAAAAAAAGATTTCACAGCTTATACGTGGCAAAGTTGGAATCTGAAAGCAGGCAGTGACTCTATAATCTCTGCTCCTATCCATTCCGTTCACCATAACTTCTTGCTATAAAGCAGTAAGAGTTGACTATCTAAAAAGGCAAAGTGTTCAGCCTCGGCTCCAGGTGGGGCCTGCAGGCTGGGAGAAGGGAACCTGGGTATCCTGCTAACTGGCGCCATTCACCTTCCTCTAGTCATGATTTAGTGCTGGCAGTGATGGGGACCATCTGCTCTCCACCTGAGCTCTCCCTGCCTCTCCCTGCACTGCCCTGTCACAACTCACATCCTGGTCCTCCAAAGAGGCCTCCTTGGAGCCAGTGAAACCAAGTCCCCCTAAAACCGAGTTCCTCTGCTGAGTTTATGAGTAACCCCTCTATCTAAAACTTTATTCCCTTTCCTTTCCATCCCTATCACCCTCTGGATTGAGGAGGATTAAAGAAAAAGTGGAGATGAAACCAAGCAAGACCCTTCTGGGCCTTCCTGGGTACAAAAGTCCCTCCATGTCCCCTCCTCTTTGTTTTGGCCTGAGTTCCAAAAAGCAGACAAGCAGTTAACAGAGTCCCAGGACTCCTAGTTTCACCTGAAGGGCTACAGATAATAATCGGATGCATATCTTTGAGTTCTGCATAAACTAAGACCTTCCCCACAATCCAGTGGAAGATGACGACTACATGCTGACCACAAGCATGAGATCCCAAATAGGCTGGAACCAGAAGGTTGATGATGGAGATTTCAAAAAGCACCATCCTGTTACCACACCACCCATCAATCAAAAGAAAATCCAGGAGCCACAATCCTCAGCTTAAATGTTGCCTTTAAAAACCCTTCCCTGAAAGCCATCGGGGAATTCGAGTCTTCAGAGCACGAGCTGCCCATTCTCCTTGCTTGGCACCAGCCCTGCCCTAAACACGGTGCATTCCTTCTCCACCACGGGCATCAGTAGATTGGCTTTGCTGTGTGTCAGGCAAGGAGATTCGAGTTTGGTTTGGTAACAGCTGCACCTGGAGCCGAGAGGGGCTTCCTGTCCACCCACCCTCCCCCCAGGCTCACCCACTGCCAAGCTTTCCATCATCTTTCCACATTTACCAGGCAACCTGCAGAAACGCCTCCAGCACGTGCCTCTGCTCTCACCTCCCTCACCTCCACTTCTTGCTTCCAGATTGCTCGAGCCCAACTCCGGGGTTATCCCATTTGGAGGTCAACTGTTCTGACAGCCAGCTGTATTTGTCCCCTCTCCCCTCCCCATTCTCCCTCCTCTTTCCAAGTAATGAATGATGGCTTGGCAAAGAAAGCAGAAGCCTCTGCCAAAACAAAAGGTCTGTCAGAACAGCTCTCCGGAGTTACTGTGTCCTCTTAGCCCTCTGCCTGGCCAGGCTTCCTGTGTGTCCTCCATCTCTGCTGGGCACCATGGCACTCAAGGTGACCACTCGAACGTCAGCAAAGTGGCACACAGTACAGAATCCCCTGGGCTGCTGCTTTGCCATGCAGGTTCCTGAGCCTGGCCCTAATGAATCAGACTACCTAAGGAAGGTTAGTTTTAAGTTCGTCACAGTAAGTTTCCCACATGGTTCTAATGCGCTCACTCTTGAAAACAGTCTTCCAAGAGACGACCTGCCAAGGCAGGCCTAGAACAATCTGGTCCACAGTCAGCAAAAAATTTATGCATCATCTCACATCAGCCTCATTTCAACTCTAGAAATGGGTACAATTTTTCTTCCATTTTAGTGATGAGGAAACTGAGCCTTTGAGATCCTAAATAATTCCCAGGTCACATGGCTAATACCTGGCAATGTAGGGCTTTGAACAAAGATCAACCCCAAGCTCTAAATCTGCCCTGAAATTCTCATAAGCTAGATGAACTTCAATATTTTCAAAAGCTGATAAAACTGGGTACCTATGTTCACTTGTCATGTTTCTCTATTATCCATAAAGCCACTGTTAGAATGAAAACTCAGAAAACAGGCACCCTATTTTTAGGAAGTTCTTACCATACTTAGTTTTGATGAGTAAGTGTAGTAAAAATGTGTTCCACGGAAGTGAAGAACCCTGTTGATTTTACATCTATTCTAGCCTCAGTTCTCACCAGTGCCAGAGGTAGGGCGACTTACAAGGAAAATTGACATTAGTTGTCTTTATAGTTCACCGTCACACTCTTTTGTATCTCCTTCCCACTAATCCTATTTTAGTAAAGCATTAAGCATAAAGTAGATAAATAATGAGACACTATAGAAACAGAGCTGAATTGCTAAGCAAATAATAATGATAATAATGAAAATAACAGCTACATTTATTGACTGCTTGCCACAGCCAAGCTCTTTACAGATATTATCTCATTTGAACCTAAGTAATATTATCCCTGATTTACAGACTGTGTGTGTTGTGCTCAGCTTTGTGACCCCATGGACTGTAGCCTGCCAGGCTCCTCTGTCCAAGGGATTCTCCAAGTAAGAACACTGGAGTGGGTTGTCATTTCCTCGTCCAGGAGATCCTTCCAACCCAGGGAGATTGAATCTGCGTCTCCCACACTTGCAGGCAGATTCTTTACCACTGAGCTACCTGGGAAGCAATTTACAGATTTTTTAAAAAATGTAGAGAGGTTAACTTTCCCAAGGTCACACAGCTAAATAAGTAGCAGAGCTGTGATTCCAACCCACACTGGAGTCACCCTGAAATCAACGGCAGTAAAAAACACTTGCTATACACAGAGTGGTCCCCAGAAGGGCAGCAGCAACATCCACCAGGAGCGTGTTAGAAATGCAGACTCTCAGGTTGCACCCAAGATCTATGAAATCAGGACCAAGTGCACAGTTAAGTCTGAGGAGCATTCATCTAAACCGGGGTTTCTCAGCCCAAGCACTACTGACGTTTGGGGCTGGATAATTCTTTGCAGTCCTGTGCAGTATAAGGTGTTTAGCAGCACCTCTCACCCCAGTATACCTACTAGATGCCAGTAGTAACTCCTCTTTCCCCACCCCAGTCATGACGACTGAAAAGATCTACAGCCGTATCCAATGTTCCCTCCGAGAGTAAAATAGCCCCCAGCTGAGATCCACTGGCTAGATGAGAGTGCTTTTCTGCTGGGCTGAATTTCTGCCATGGAGCAGAGGTTTGTGTGCACAAAGTGGAGGCCTGTGTCCCAAGGGATGTGTTAGCCAAAAAAGAACTTCTAAGTTCTGGGGACTGGGTTCCAGGTCTGTCACTGCCTGGCCAGTGGAGCTGGGATTGACAGAATCAGGTCTGTGCCCCTGAGTCCAGCCTCACCACCAATAAAGCAAGGCTCCTAAGGCAGGGTTCCTCCAAACCTCACTGCATACCAGAAACACCCAGGAGTTGTTTTTTAAACATACAGATTACAGGATTTCCCTAGTGGACCAGTGGCTAAGACCTCGAGCTTCCAATGGAGGGGGCCTGGTCAGGGACTGGATCTCACATGCTATAATTAAAGATCCAACATGCTATACCACCTGGCAGAGCCAAATAAATATTTTTAAAAATACAGATTAAGGGGTACCCTCCCCACCCCACCCCATGAGATTTGCTTTTCTAACAAGTTCCTCAAAATGCTCTAAGTCACCCTATCCCTGAACTGGTTTTTAGGAAGCGCTGGACCAGAACATTTCAAGAGGCCCCGAATTCTAAGATTTTACGTCCATGGTCAATGACTCAGGCCTCCTCCCCACCCACCCATGTCACCTACCGGGAGTCCGGGAATCCTCAGGTTGCCCCAACTGAGATCCAACCAGCAGGAACCACACTCCGGGCCCCAGCAGGCACTGTGGGTGCACCTCAGCAGCCTCCCACCTCCAGCACGGCGCTTGGCAGGACTGAAGGCAGCCTGCGGGGCTGGACTATCTTGAGTGCAGCGGAACCTGATGCTAATTTCATTAACACAGTCAGAGGGAGTCAGGTGAGGCGGGGCTGCTCCAGCCACGGGCAATCTTGGGAAAGGAGACACACATGTGAGACAATTTCCCAGAGCTGCACTCGGTGCTAACGCAGGCCCGGAGAAGCGGGTCCTTCCTAGTTACTGACTCTCCCTAGTAACTTCTCTCTACTAACTGTTGCTAGGTACTGACATCTTACACTGCACAGGACAGCAAACGTTATCCAGGCAGGGAGATGCTGACTGCAGAGGATGTCCTTGGGTATATGGGGCAGCCCAGGGAAGATGCCGGGGAGCCAGAAACATACCCTAAGCAAGAGCAGGCTTGGTCAAAGATTCTCGGCAGAATCAAAAAGACACAGCTGACATTTACGGAGGACATCCAATGCACGTGCACCGTCTCCTCCACCCCGGCTCAGCCAGGCTCCAAGGCAGCCTGAGCACCTCTGTCTTACAGGTGAGGGAACTGGGGTTCAGAGCCCCAGACACTCAGCACTTACGGAGGAAAGGGAACCGGGTTCACTTCTAAAAAACCTAGAAGCCCCATCTTGTTGCTTTTTTATTTCCTGGATCTGAAGGAAGGCCTTCCCAGGTGTCTTGGGAGTAAAGAATCCACCTGCCAATGAAGGAGACTTGGGTTCAATCCCTGGATCAGAAAGATCCCCTGGAGAAGGAAATGTCAACCCACTCCAGTATTCTTACCTGGAAAATCCCATGGACAGAGGAGTCTGGCAGGCTACAGTCCACAGGGTGGCAAAGAATTAGACATGACTTAGCAACTAAATAACAACAGCCCTCTGAAGGGAACCTTCGTGAACCAACTTTAATATTCAGTCAACAACCCCAAGGGTATAAACAGAAGCCGGGACCGCCATGCCACCTGGTCCCAGAAACAGACCTGCAATTTCCTAGAGTTTTACACCAAGTTACTGGATGCAGACTCTGTCCTACAGAAAAGCAACTCATGGGCGTTCTGAGCTCAAATACAGTAGGTTGAGCCCAAAAGTGTTTTACCACTTTTAATTCATGAATCTACCCAACTGTGTTTTCTTTCTTTACAAAAATTTTCTTTTTCTTCCCATAAATCCTCATCCATTCACTCACTGCCCTTCCTTTTGACTTTTCCTACCAGTTCCTGAAACAGAGAAAGGGGTTAGAGGTCTAAGTGGGTCCCAGGTGCCAGAATTCCAGGGGAGGATCAAGGCAGCCCTGCCACGAACCAGGCAAGAGGAGACGAGCTTTGAAGTCCTGGAGTTCGTGCTGGGGACAGAGGGCCACAGAACAGGAGTCTCTCTGGTCAAGTCCGATTAAGCAGCTGCTGTTGCTGCTGCTGCTGCTGCTGCCGCTAAGTCACTTCAGTCGTGTCCGACTCTGTGCGGCCCCATAGACGGCGGCCCACCAGGCTCCCCCGTCCCCGGGATTCTCCAGGCAAGAACACTGGCGTGGGTTGCCATTTCCTTCTCCAGTGCATGAAAGTGAAAAGTGAGAGTGAAGTCGCTCAGTCGTGTCCGACTCCTAGCGACCCCATGGACTGCAGCCCACCAGGCTCCTCGTCCATGGGATTTGCCAGGCAAGAGTGCTGCAGAGGTGCTCCCAGATAAGAGGATGGGAAGAACCTAGTTGGCTGCTTCATGTGGGCCAGGAGCTGTTGTAAGCATTCACACAGATTTGTCTTTTTACTCCTAATCCCATACACACTTCTAAAGCTTGGTATTAATTAATACCCCCAATTTGCAGGTGGGCAATGAATGAGACTGAGGGCTTTCCTGGTTGCTTAGTGGTAAAGAATCTGCCTGCCTGCAGGAGACGCAGGTTCAATCCCTGGCTTGAGAAGATCCCCTGGAGAAGGAAATGACAACCTATTCCAATATTCTTGCCTGAAGAATCCCATGGACAAAGGAGCCTGGCGGGCTACAGTCCGTGGGGTTGCAAGAGAGTCTGACACGACTTAGCGACTAAACAACAATGAAGTTCTGAGAGAGTTAAAGACTTGTCCAGGTTGTATGGCCTGAAGGTCTGTGTCCCTCCAAAATTCATAGGCTGAAACTGTAACTCCTACAGATAATGGCATTAGGAGCCAGGGCCTTGAAGAGATGCTTAGATCAGAAAGGTGGAATTCTTAGGAGTAAGATTAGTGCCCTCATAGAAGAGGCTCCAGAAAGATCCCCAGTCCCTTCTGCCAGAGGACGACACAGCTAGGAGGCACCAGCTATGAACCAAGGAGACGGCCCTCGCCTGACCATGCTGCTACCCTGATCTCAGACTTCCAGACTCCAGAACTGGGAGAAGCCCATTGGTCGTATGTAAGCTACCCAGTCTGCGATGTTTTGTGAGAGCAGCAGGAACAGACCAAGACACCCAAGTCCCACACCTGGGAAGTGACGGAGGTGGAGTCTGTGCCATGCTACCCACCACCGCGGGGTGTCTGGCAAACATCTGTATTAATCTCATGTGCCAATGGCAACCCACCCCAGGGTTCTTGCCTGGAGAATCCCAGGGACGGGGGAGCCTGGTGGGCTGCCGTCTNCAGACCAAGACACCCAAGTCCCACACCTGGGAAGTGACGGAGGTGGAGTCCGTGCCATGCTACCCACCACCGCGGGGTGTCTGGCAAACATCTGTATTAATCTCATGTGCCAATGGCAACCCACCCCAGGGTTCTTGCCTGGAGAATCCCAGGGACGGGGGAGCCTGGTGGGCTGCCGTCTGTAGGGCCGCACAGAGTCGGACATGACTGAAGCGACTTAGGAGCAGTAGCAGCATGTGCCAACGGTTCCTTTTCTCTTGTGTACCTACACTGCTAATCACGTGATATAGACCTGCAGGTAATGCCCAGTCTACCATCTAAGACAGTGGTCCCCACCCTTTTTGGCACCAAGGACCGGCTGTGGAAGACAATTTTTCCATGGGCCAGGATTGGGGGAGATAATTTCAGGATGATTGAAGCACATTACATTTACTGTGCACTCTAGTTCTATTATTATTACATCAGCTCCACCTCGGATCATCAGGCATCAGATACTGGAGGTTGGGGACCCCTGATCTAAGACCTGACTACACCAAGGGTGGTCCTCAGACCAGGAGCATCACCAGGGAGCTTGTCAGAAATGCAGAATCCTCGGTCCTGCCCCAGCCTCTTGCATCCAGTTTGAGAAGTGCTGGTAAGATCCTTACTTCCCTGATTCAATATAAGGAGCTGCCTCTCACTTCCCCCTTTCTGGGGTCTGGGCTTCAGGAGGCTGGGGAGTCTGACATAAGCTTTTTCCATTCCCACTGTTGTACTCCCTTCAGGAACTCTTTTCTGATGAGCACCCTTGCTCTCGCCTTTCTCCACCTCATCTCACAGGCACGTGAGAGTCTGAACTGCACAGTCTGCCAGCTGCCTGATTTAGCACCATGCTGCCTCCCGGGGAGCTCCCATGTTAATTGTCTCGCACATGCAGAGGGTGGAGCTCAAAAGTTCAAAGACTGATTGCAGGGCAGATGGAAATTATCACTCACTAATCAAATGATCTCCATTCAACTGAATGACACAGCAATCTGGGGAGAAGACAGGAGTTCTGTTTGGGGGGTATTTTCGCCCCATAGCAACCGACAGGTACTCTGACAAATGTATCTCCATCAGCTGAGTCACCTGGTCATTCCAGTGCACTGTAAAATCCACGCACTTAGAAGGAAGAGGGAAGAGCAGCCGAGGTCTCAGAAGTGTCGTCAGGGGGAGACGGGAAGGCCAGGAGTTTGGCAGGAGCGGAGGGTCTGCGACACTTTCCCCAGTGACTGACACCAAAGTTTGGTTTGCTGTGTAGACACTCTCTAAGTTGTGTCTGACTCTCTGCGACGCCATGGACTGCAGCCCACCAGGTTCCCCTGTCCATGGGGTTTCCCAGGCCAAGACAACTGCAGTGGATCACCATTTCCTTCTCCAGGGGATCTTCCCGACCCAGGGCTTGGTAGAAGGCACTGAAGACTCGGCCTGTGTCCCAGGGGGATGCTGGCTCCTTCCTCCCACATCTGGGGGCACCTGAAGGACCTCAACAAGTGCAGACTGTAACTACAAGCTCACTCCCTCCAGGCCAGCGTGACTGGCCAGTCCCGGGACTGAGCACTTTTCCTGTCTGAGATGATCTGAATTCTCAAAAATACCCAGGAGGGCACTTCCTGTCCCAACCTGAGTCCATTTTACAGGTCAGCTGAGTACCTGCATGCTTAAGTGACTCACTCAATGTCAAGAATCTAGTTGTGGTCGGGTGGGAACTGAGGATGTGACCATCCAACGCTCGACCACATTCCCCAAGAAGGAGAAAAGCACTTGAGTCCAGTACCTTCCGCTCAGTGCCTCCACAAGACCACCCAGCAAAGTTATTGCTTCCAGGGACTTGGAAGTGTCCTCCTGCTACTTCCTGGGTCCCAGGCCCCACTATGTATCCACCCAAGGTGTGTGCTAACACCTGATCTTCCCTGGTAACTCCTAGGCGCTGGCTTTACAACCAAGGCCAGGAAACCTGCAGAAGACAGATGGACTCACGGTCCAGCTATGAAGGCAAGAAGGGAGAGAACTATCTCGAGCATCTTTCTACTCCATCTCCAGACCGTGCTCTCATCTCTTCTTCCAGAATGCTCTGAAAAGCTGCTCCACTTTTCTGCCCCTCTCTCCCTAAGCCTGAGAAGCTCAGAGCCTTTCTGATCCTCAAGGACTCAGAGAGGAATGAAGCATCCTGATCAACAGGCCCTGTCTACACTGAATGTCAGCCCTGTGCTAGGGATAGAATCAAAGGACTCTACTCAACCCCTCAATCAAACCTACCTTCCCACCTGGGACCCTCCAGAGACCAGAACCTGAGGAACCTCCTCGCATTTTTTAACTTTTAGATTTACTTATTTGGCTGTGCCAGGTTCCAGCATGCAGAATCTTTAGTTGCAGCATGCAGACACTTAGTTGCAGCATATAGGATCTAGTTCCCTGCTGCTGCTGCTGCTGCTGCTGCTGCTGCTGCTGCTGCTGCTAAGTCACTTCGGTCATGTCCAACTCTGTGTGACCCCAGAGATGGCAGCCCACCAGACTCCTCCGTCCCTGGGATTCTCTAGGCAAGAACACTGGAGTGAGTTGCCATTTCCTTCTGCAATGCATGAAAGTGAAAATTGAGAGTGAAGTCACTCAGTCGTGTCTGACTCTTCACGACCCCATGGACTGCAGCCTATCAGGCTCCTCCGCCCCTGGGATTTTCCAGGCAAGAGTACTGGAATGGGTTGCCATTGGACCAGGGATCAAATCCAGGCTCCCTGAATTGGGACCTCGGAATCTTAGCCACTGAACCACCAGGAAATTCACTCTCCCCCCATTTCATTTCCTAACATCCTAGACTAACTGGCCGGCCTGCTGCAACAGTTCAGTTCCTCTCCTTCCTTACCACAGGGAATCAGATGCACTGAAAGCCAAAACCCTTTGGATGAATGAGTCCCCCGCCAGCCCAGTACAAAAAAATGACTGTTCAGCTTTGTCACCCAACTGAAACCTGGCAATGCAAAGGATCTATAATTCTTCTACCAAAATATGTTTTGTGGGGGAAAGTGTATCTCTAACTTCAATAGATCCAGCACCATAATCATCATGGCATCTTATTCCCCTACCCCTTTCCTGGTGAATGCTCCTCTCTCAGCTCACATAATCCCTTCTACTGCTTCACAGAGAAACACTGAGTCAAACACAGATCAGTTTTACATCTGTAAGACACCAAAGGGCAGAAAACACCAGAAGGTCATTCGCCCTCTCCCTTTCTCATCCATTTCTGGACCCTCGTTTCATTTTGCCTCTGCTAATCATGTGGCTTAAAACCAACATTTCAAATTCTCTGTGCTGCTTATCACTAAGCTGGGACTGATCAAGGCAAATCCTTACCTACCAACATAAAAAATGAGAGGCTGACAAACTCTTAGCAAGCAACAGGCCCTCTGAAAGAGAGGCAATATTATATGCGAAGGAAATAAGAGGAGAGCTGAAATATAAACTGCCAGGTATTAATGCAAAGTAATAAACCAGGGAAAGGCCCAATAGCAACGTTTTATGGAGACAAAGCAAGAACTTCTCCCAAGGGCAGGGGAGGCCAAGAACAGAGCTTCTAATCTAATAAATCAAAGCAGAAAAAAACAAACTATTAACAAGGCCTGGCAAGTGTATCTCAGAAGACAGCGCCAGGGAAAAACAGACAGAGCTTAAGGGTCACCGGGGTGCTGGATTAAAAATCCACAATCAAATCCTACTCTTATTCAGTTCTGTCGAAAGATACTGATGATGAGGCTTCCCTGGCGGGTCAGTGGTTAAGATTTTACTATCTAAGGCTTCTCTGGTGGCTCAATGGTAAAGAACCTTCCTGCCAATGCAGGAGACATGGGTTCGATCCCTGGTCTGAGAGAGATCCCAAATATAAATAAATAAAATTACATTTTAAAAAAAAAGTCACCTTCCAACACAGGGGTACAGTTCAATCCCTGATCAGGGAGCTAAGCTCCCACATGCCTTGCAGCCAAAACACCAAAACATAAAAATATCCAATAAAGACTTTTAAATGGTCCACATCAAAAAAAAAAAAAAAATCTTAAAAAAAAAAAAAAGTTCCCAAAAATGTTGATGGAGCATGGGCTGCCTGTACCAGACACGTGGGGCTCAGAGAATGCCCTAGACTCTACTGTGGCAGTCTCGTGGCCAGCTGGGATGCCTAGAGGAGGACGACAAGGAAAGGAGGGTCACAGTGAGAGGGGGCTGCTGAGGAACTAGACCACGGCAGGAGGCAGTCTGAGGCCCCAAAGAACCAACACCTATTTTTGATGATTCCTCTTTCTGTCTTTTGTTTTGGGGGCGGGGGCGGAGGGGCGGTTCCTGAACTGTTCAGTCTTGAGCTACCTGCTGTCTAGACTTAAGTGTCTATTTGATTTATATACTAATGACTACGTTATACTCACAAAGCTTTCATGACCCACTAGCATGGCTCGGGGCACATTTTCTCCAAGTCCTTGCTCTTGATGTTTTCTTGCTGAAGCCAAGGTTAAAGAATGCAGAGTCTGACCCCAGAAGAGCATAAAATCGATGATCCAGTAACCAACTGCTGTTCCAGGCTTGGGTGGGAAGGTCAAAGGACAGTCTCCCCAACCTGGACACGGGAGTCCCCCAAGTCCTCCCTTCCCCCCACACCCAGGTGAGAAACCAGAACGAGGCTACAGGCATGTCTACCTCAGCTGTTGCAGCTCCAACGGCTGGTTATAGACTTCACCCCAATTTCAATCCAGGCTCAAAGACACCCACCCTACCCATCACTCTCATTCCTACCCCCAATGGCCTCTACAGAAAGCCCAGGTACAGAGAAGTAAATCAAAACTGTCTGCTTCTCCATAGAAACAAACTTATGGTTACCAAAAGAGGAAAGGGGGGGGGGAAGATTAAAATTTTAAGCTTGGGCAAAACTGGTAAAGACTACTGTACATGAAATAGATAAGCAAATACTTTATGGTTTCATCCACACACAAAAAAACAGATAAGCAAGAAGGACTTACTGTAGCACAGGGAATTATATTAAACATCTTGCAGTAACCCATAATGAAAAATAATCTGAAAATATATATATAACAGAACCACTTCACTGTACATATGAAACTAACACAAAATAGTAAGTCAACTGCACTTCAATTAAAAAAAAATGAGGAAAAAACTTGCTTCTCTAACAGGCTTTAAGAAAAGGATGAAAAGCCAAACACTTCCTTCCCCACAAAAAAGATTCACCAATAAATATTTGCTAAGTGACTGCTCTATTTTTCGGAATCCATGTGAACTGCAAAACAAGAACCATGGAGAGACAGAGAGACCTAAATGAAACTAATCCTGGGGAGAAAAAGAGGATGACTGGCCATAGTGAGTCATTGAATGTTGTGAAACAATCGGGTGGTGGCCCTGCTGAAAAAGAGTTAAAAAGATGAGACACAATGAAAAGAAATCCACAACCAAATCACTTCTTTCTCCTTTCTTACTGCTGGAAAAGAACACTAACAGAAATAATTCTTTCCTCTGGCCACCTAAAAACTATTCGAAGTTTTCTCAAAGAAACCTTGCCTGCACAATGTTATCAGCTGCAAAAGACTATTAAAATCAATAGCTAACTCAAGCATCCCAGCTCTTTGAACTGAATCCTCCCCACTTCCACTTGAATGGGCTCTCGGAAATCATTAAGAGCTGCACAAATAACCAAGACCCCTTCCCGACAAGTCAGATAACCCAGAAGTGAAACTTGCTGAAATCTTCAATGAAAAGAATCTCTAAGGGCAGTTTCCAACAAAAGCATCTTTGAAGGCCTGACCCTCCTGTGAACTGCATGGTGGATTACTGCGGTCACGAGACATTAACACTATCCCTATTCTTCGTGTGCACATCCCTTTGTTCTTCTAGCTTTTTAGTGGGTTGAAGTGAAGCTCACCCTGGCAGCTGAAGATTCCCCTAAAATCTAGTCACTCCTTATTCTATCTGCCCAACTCCCAGTAATGGCTGGCAGTAAAGCCTTTGAAATAAAATGGACCCATCTGCTTAGGGAAGCATCTTACATCTGACTCACGCACAGCCCAGGAGGGAGAGAAGAGCTCCCTCAAAGATGGTGACATTATTAAGGTGAAACGTGTCGTCCAACATCCCTGAAGCCACAGGATGGAACAAAGTAGGAGGCAGAAAGAAGTACTTAGGAAATGCCCACCAGCAGCTCTTGCAGGGCAGAGTGGCCTTGTCAAGGAACAGGTGCCTTCAGCAGGCTTGCTGTCACACGGCCCTCCTCCCTTCCATCCAATCTCTCACCCTCGTCACTGGGGGTGAGACCCAGTGACCTCAGAAAGGATGGGACAAAGAAGACATACAGAATATTAATTTTTTTTCCATTCACAAGGTACTCGAGAAGTTGTGACAGGAATTAAATCATGTATGAGTTTGCTAGGGCTGCCATAAAAAATACCACCGACTAGGGGGCTGAAGAAATAGTCATTTACTGTCTCACTGTTCTGGAGGCTAGAAGTCCAAGATCAAGGAGGCAGGGAAGGGCTGATTTCTTCTGCGGGCTCCCTCTTCAGCTTACAGACGGCCACCTTCTCCCCAAGTCCACACAGTCTTCCCTCTGTGAGCATGGACCTCGGCCAACCCTTTGTATGTCCAAATTTCCTCTTACAAAGACACTAGTCAGACTGGATTAGGGTCCCCCCATGTGACTTCATTTTAACTCAGTCACCGCTTTAATGACCCTGTCTCCAGTCACATTCTGAGGTCACAGGGGTTAAGACTTTGATGTGTGAAAGTAGAAGGGGAAGCAATTCAGCTCAAAACAAATGACAATGACAGTAACTGTCCTTTAAAGCAGGGCTCTTCAACCTCCGGGATCTAATACCTGATGATCTGAGGTGGAGCTGATGTAACGATAATAGAAATAAAGGACACAACAAATATAAGGTCCTTGAATCACCCTGAAACCATCCCCACCATCCCCTGGTCTGTGGAAAAATTGTCTTCTGCAAAACCAGTTCCAGGTACCAAAAAGGTTGGGAATCACTGCACTTAAGGCATCTGATAATCAGATTATGCCAGGTCCCTTGATGCACCTCAGTTTGTTAAATCTCTGCAGAGTTCCCATGAGGCAGATATTCTCCTTTACAAGTCACACAGTTAGAAGGTGGCTAAATAACCCACAAGCTTAAGAATAGAGGTAGGTCTGAGCCCAGGATGCAGAAGAGCAAGGCCTCCCTTCCCCAGCTCCAGTGGAAAGACTGTTTCTAGATAGCAAATTCTTTCAGACTCCTCAGTTCAATGATCCTCAGAACACTCAGAAAACTCATCCTTCAAACTCTGTACAGGATGTTGTGACAGGAAATGACACATCATGGGGTTTTCTGATCTTGTTTTTTTTTAAAAAAAGTTTCAGGGGATTAATCTGTGAGTTGAGTTCTTAATGGAGATTTGATTTTACAGTGTCAAAACAAGATAACTGTAAACAGGCATCTCCAAGAGTGAGGAGGGGGCCTGCAGATTTCATGGGCTCTGGGCCATTATTTACTAATAGGATTAGAAGATGTGAGTGTGGAATTGCTCCCCTGGCTCGAAATAATGCAATGTATTTTTCCTAATGTAATTTGAAGAGTCTGTTAATACAATAAGCCAATGCAAACTTTAGAAGTGATACAGGGAATTGCGGGCAGCAGTCACTTCGGTAACACCCTAAAGGAAACTTGACTAATATTAGGCCTAATCAAAAACAATTAGGGCGCTTCCCTGGTGGTCCATTGGTTAAAACTCCCCGCTTCCACTGTAGCATGCACGGGTTCAATCCCTGGTCTGGGAACTAAGATTCCACATGACGTGCAGCAAAGCACACACAATATGTTTTAAGTGTTATTTAAAACACACACACACACCCAATCAGATAAGATAAAGATTAACAAAAAAATAAACCAAATATAGTCAGCCATATCTGCAGGTTCCATATCCGTGGATTCAACCAAACAAGGAACAAAAATATACTTTTTTAATGTTCTAGGCTCTCACCTTCTGAGAGGGACAATGTTCTTTCTATAGAATAAATTTGCTTCCACCGAAAAAAACATGTCCAGAAAGTTCCATAACCAAAACTTGAATTTAACATGCATGGGCACAACATTTACACTGTATTTACTATTTACACATGATTTACATTGTATTAGGTATCGCAAGTAATCAAGAGGTGATTTTAAATTGCAGAGGAGGATAGGCATTGATTATATGCAAAGACTGTACCATTTTATATAAGGAATTTGAGCACCCGAGGATTCTGGTATCTTCAGGAGATTCTAGAATCAAGCCCCTGAGAATATCAAGGGAAAGCTGTATTTGACAGCTATTTTTAAACTGGCAGGCATTTCAGTGCTCCCACAGCTTTTGAGAAAATTCAGGGACTCTAAGAAATAAACCTAATGCAATAATAACTCATTAATGCAACATCCCCCACCCCCCAACACACACACATACAGAATACAAACCAAATTCAGGGCTGAATAGTGCCAAGAAAAAAATATTCAAAATTATGTGTCTCTTTCCTCACTTTTTTCTATTATTTACTCAAGACTTAGGGGAACTCAGGCCAAAAGAAAACAGTCTTTTACAAGCCAGGGGCTTAAGCGACTTGGCCACTATTTGTGAAGTCCATGTGCTATAGGACGCTTCTATAACAACTGTGGCATGGGCCTTATTCTAGAATCTTCCACTCCTGAGCCCACGAAGGAAGTCTGTTCTCGAGAAAGGATCTCATTGTCCATTAAACTTTCCATGATATGGGTCAGCTTGGGATATGAATTTTAAACAGCTTAGTTAGTTAGGAAGAAGGAGGCAGAGAATTCTCTGGGAAGCCAGACAGCCAGGTTCAAATCCAGATGTAAGCCTTTGCTAGCTGCATGATCTTGGGTAAGTTACTCAAAGTCTCTGAGCCTCAATTTCCTCATCTGTAAAACGGAGTAAAAATTGGAACCTTCCTCATAGAGTCATAGTGAGGGTTAAGTCACACAAGGTGTTTGGAAGATTTCATGAGTGCTCAATAAACAGCTGCTATTAGTTTGGATTGCGTGCTCAATCGCTCAGTCACGTCTGACTCTGCGACCCCATGGACTGTAGCCCACGAGGCTCCTCTGTCCATGGGGATTCTCCAAGCAAGAATACTGGAGTGGGTTGCCATTTCCTGCTGCAGGGGATCTTCCCGACCCAGGGATCCAACCTGCATCTCTTGTATCTCCTGCCTTGACAGGCAGGTCCTTTACCGCAGAGCCACCTGGGAAGCCCATCAGTTTGGATTAGTACCAATCTATATATTGATTACAATATGAAGTATAAAGTAATGGAACCGCACTGTTTAACCATAATGAGATACTGCTTCATACCCACAAGGATGGCTACTATCAAGAAAACAGAAAATAACAAGTGCCAGTGAGGATGTAATGAAATCGAAACCCTCATACACTGTTTGTAAGACTATTCCATGGTGTAGCTGCAATAGAAAACAGTACAAAGAGTCCTCAAAAATTTAAAAACTGAATTATTATACGACACAACAATCCCACTTCTGGACATATGTCTGAAAGAAGTGAAAGTAGGACCTCAAACACCACTGTTCACAAGAGCCAAGAGGTGGAAGCAATCCACACATCCACTGATGGATAAACGGATAAAGCAAATGTGGTACACACACGCAGTGGAATATTATTCAGCCCTTAAAAGGGAAGGAAATTCTGACACATGCTACAGCACGGACGAACCTTGAGGACACTGTGCTAAGTGAAATAAGTCAGTCACAAGGCACATACCAAGAATCAAAGTTCAAAGAAACAAGGAGAATGGTGCTTGCCGGAGGCTGGGAGTAGGGAGCAAAGGGGAATTGTTTAGTGGATACAGTTTTGCAAGCAAGCAAAGAGTCCTGGAGATGTGCTGCACAATGATGGGAATATACCTAACATTACTGAACTGTACACTTAAAAATGTTTAAAATGGTCAATTTGGGGACTTTTGTATCCCCTGGAGAAGCAAATAGCCACCCACTCTAGTATTCTTGCCTGGAGAATTCTTCGGACAGAGGAGGCTGGTGGGCTATACCACGGGGTTGCCCCAAACACGACTAAAGCGACCAACACCCACACACTGTGTTTACCTAAGGATTGCTCAAGAAGCTGTGGAGCTCACCGCCAGAAGTCCTCCCCTGAGGGAGAGGATCAGGACTGAGGGGGTTTTGAGGAAATTAAAAGAAACCTTCTGAGTGAGAATGGATTCTGTTTCAGAGCTTGGAGACAAAATCCTTCCCCTGGGAAACTGCCTCCAACTCACTCATCACATCCTCAGAAGTGGAGACCCTACTTTCCATTTCAGAGATGCTATCACCGAGCTTTTCAAATAAGAGCCTTGATAAGGAACATTTAACATGTGATGCGATGGCTCCAAGGCAGTGAGGGCTTAGAGATACCAGTGAGGCCAGAGGGGCCCACCAGCAAGCTGCCAAGTCCCAGGCTCTGCTGAGAGGTGCAGGCTCTATCTTTCACCTCCAGGGCATCCCTTTAGAGGGGATCCTGTGGAGTGTTGGGGGAATGAGCCCAATTCTATCCATCAGCCCCTGGACTCCAGTCCTTATAAGCGACTGGGTCACAGGTAACGAAAAGCGTATTTCTGTGCACGTCAGACCCCAGGGAGCACCACACCAAGTGATGAGATGCTTCAGAAGGGACTGCCCTCCACAGACCTTAAACCTGTGTTCTTATACACAAGGTCCTCTCCTCCTTCCCTTGCTCTCAGGGTGAGCCACTGCCAGCATGAGTCTGAGCCGGAGCTGGGGCAGGGAAAGCGATGGAGGGAGGGAGTCTGAGCCGGAGCTGGGGCAGGGAAAGCGATGGAGGGAGGGAAGACTTGCTGGCTGCTCTCATCCTCAGGCTTCCAAACGGTCCCTCCACTGCCCACCTGAAGTTCACTCGCACAGCACACCTCCCACATATGTAAGAAACACAGCTGCCATTTATGAAGCATTTGACATATTTGCATATATTATTTCCATCTCTCTCACACAGGTCAGAGGCTTCCCTGGTGGCTCAGAATGTAAGGAAGCTGCCTGCAATGCAGGAGACCTGGGTTCGATCCCTGAGTCAGGAAGATCCCCTGGAGAAGGAAATGGCAACCCACTCCAGTATTCTTGCCTGGAGAATCCCATGGACAGAGGAGCCTGGCGGCTACAGTCCTTGGGGTTGCAAAGAGTTGGACACGACTGAGTGACTAGCACACACCCAGGACAGGTCCAATCCACTAGCTTTACAAACCAGCATGTCTAGATTACTTATCAGTGTACACACAGCTCCTCACACCTGAAAGGAGGTACTCAGTATCTGTTGAGGGAATACCCGGGTCCCTCTGAATACACCTGCGTCTATTAAAATAAAGTCAATTAAATGTCCTAAGGAAGCCTACCTGGTTCCAGGTAAAAATGTTCTTTTCCACATCCATCATGTAATGAGAACGCAATAAAGACACCGGTTCCCAAGTACACACAGATCAGAGGTTCCCCTGTGCCTGTGAGTAAGTGAGGCTACCTGCTGCCAGCAAACGGCTGAGCTGTAACACACCATTTGATTACTGTCTTGTTTCACTTTCTGAGATTCTTCTTTCAGCTCAAGAAAATTCAGCTCGGCTGAAAGCAGGAAAGACAGTGATGGGGAAGTATGGCACAGGATTTCGACACCACAATATTCCTCAGCTACATCCTGGATGCTTGTTAATAAAACCTTCATCAGCACAACTGATGTCATACCCCATGGTGGTATCTCCAAGCTGAATCTTGTTCCAGAAGGACCGTTCAACAGCCAAAAGTATAATTTCAAACAGGAATTTCATTCTTTATTCATAACTTCCAAAATACATTAACAGGAATTTATTCATTCAGTGAGTCAACAATAATATTTATTGAGTTCCTTCTTTGGAGCTGGCAGTCAGGTACACGCCAGGGATGCCCAGGGAGGGGTGAACAGACAAAGGTTCTGCCCACAGGCAGCCTCTATGTTGATTGGGAGGTGGAGGGGAGGTAAAAAGGAAAAAGAAGAAATGAATTTCAAAGAGTGATGTGTGCTTTGAAGAAAATANTTTTTAGTCACTAAGTCATGTGCAACTCTTTTGTGACCCCATGGACTACAGCCAGCAAGGCTCCTCTGTCCATGGGATTTTCCAGACAAGAATACTGGAGTGGGTAGCCATTTCCTTCTCCAGGGGATCTTCTCAACCCAGGGATCAAACCCAAGTTTCCTGCATTGGCAGGTGGATTCTTTACCACCAAGCCACCTGGGAAGCCCATAGATGCATAGAAAAACAGACTAGAGGTTAACAGAGATTCCTCCTGGATGGTAGGATAAGGGGCCACATTTTTGGAAGTGGGTTTCATTCTTTCAAAATTCTCTGTAACATGCCTGAATTAAGTTAATAATCTTTTTAAAAAGGGGGAAAATATACATATATACACAAACCATTGCTTTACTTTGACACCGAAGGGTGGAACAAGGCCAGGGGTGTCACCACCCTTGCCATTTGATAAATCATATGCTGAGAAATGTCAGTTCCATTGAGACAAAGATCTTGTCTGTTTTGTCCCCTGCTGTTTCCTTAGCTCTTGGAAGGATCCTGGCACACACAGAAGGTATTCAGTAAACGCATGTTGAGTAACTGAATAAATGACTGCAGNAATGAAATGAGAAAAATGCCTATGGTTCAATATAAAGCAAAGAAAGCAGGACACACTATAATAATATGAATGATAATTTCACATTTGAAAAAAGAAACTATATATATACATAGGATTTTTATTTTTAGTCACTAAGTCATGTGCAACTCTTTTGTGACCCCATGGACTATAGCCAGCAAGGCTCCTCTGTCCATGGGATTTTCCAGACAAGCATACTGGAGTGGGTAGCCATTTCCTTCTCCAGGGGATCTTCTCAACCCAGGGATCGAACCCAAGTCATTTTTATTTTTAGTCACTAAGTCATGTGCAACTCTTTTGTGACCCCATGGACTATAGCCAGCAAGGCTCCTCTGTCCATGGGATTTTCCAGACAAGCATACTGGAGTGGGTAGCCATTTCCTTCTCCAGGGGATCTTCTCAACCCAGGGATCGAACCCAAGTTTCCTGCATTGGCAGGTGGATTCTTTACCACCAAGCCACCTGGGAAGCCCATAGATGCATAGAAAAACAGACTAGAGGTTAACAGAGGTTCCTCCTGGATGGTAGGATAAGGGGCCACATTTTTGGAAGTGGGTTTCATTCTTTCAAAATTCTCTGTAACATGCCTGAATTAAGTTAATAATCTTTTTAAAAGGGGGAAAAAATATACATATATACACAAACCATTGCTTTACTTTGACACTGAAGGGTGGAACAAGGCCAGGGGTGTCACCACCCTTGCCATTTGATAAATCATATGCTAAGAAATGTCAGCTCCATTGAGACTAAGATCTTGTCTGTTTTGTCCCCTGCTGTTTCCTTAGCTCTCGGAAGGATCCTGGCACACACAGAAGGTATTCAGTAAACGCATGTTGAGTAACTGAATAAATGACTGCAGTCCAGCTCAAACATTCTTCCTCTCTGTGAAGTCCCTTGACCTCCCCTAAACTAATTACTCTTCTTTTTCTAGAGACCCAGAGCCGTTATTACAAAGCTTTACAGCTCACAATTATGGGTCTGCTGCCACTCACTAAATTGCAAGTTATTTGAATGCAGGAACTAAGTCTTATTTAGATTTGTCTCTAGTCAGATGAATGTTTGGTCAATAACCGTTTGAGTGATGGATGGAGAGGTGGAGAGATGTCAGCCTGTTCACACTGGATTCACAGTAATTATTCACTTCAACTGAGATTTAACTCTAACTGTAAATGTGCATCAATTTTGCGAGCTGCTAACAGAATAAGACCTGAGCTGGGTAAAAGTTTTAGAAATCGTCTCAGCAGTCAACTAACTACAAAGTTGTTCACGGTTTTAGCCCTGAGACACTTTCTCCTAACAAAATTTTACTCAGAACCCCAAAATATAAAATAGGCACAGAGCCACTCTGAGGAGGGTGGAGTGCCAGAACTCTCTTGGACATAGGAAGGATCCTGGCACACACAGAAGGTATTCAGTAAACGCATGTTGAGTAACTGAATAAATGACTGCAGTCCAGCTCAAACATTCTTCCTCTCTGTGAAGTCCCTTGACCTCCCCTAAACTAATTACTCTTCTTTTTCTAGAGACCCAGAGCCGTTATTACAAAGCTTTACAGCTCACAATTATGGGTCTGCTGCCACTCACTAAATTGCAAGTTATTTGAATGCAGGAACTAAGTCTTATTTAGATTTGTCTCTAGTCAGATGAATGTTTGGTCAATAACCGTTTGAGTGATGGATGGAGAGGTGGAGAGATGTCAGCCTGTTCACACTGGATTCACAGTAATTATTCACTTCAACTGAGATTTAACTCTAACTGTAAATGTGCATCAATTTTGCGAGCTGCTAACAGAATAAGACCTGAGCTGGGTAAAAGTTTTAGAAATCGTCTCAGCAGTCAACTAACTACAAAGTTGTTCACGGTTTTAGCCCTGAGACACTTTCTCCTAACAAAATTTTACTCAGAACCCCAAAATATAAAATAGGCACAGAGCCACTCTGAGGAGGGTGGAGTGCCAGAACTCTCTTGGACATAAAGTTAGCTGCTCTGGACCCTTCAGGATTGGAGGAACAGCTTGAAAACTGCCAACAGACACTGACATTCGTTAGTAACAGGTGAAGTGAAAAGTGAAAGTGTTAGTCGCTCAGTTGTGTCCAGCTTTTTGGGACCCCATGAACTATACCCTGCCACGCTCTTTGCAACCCCATGGACTGTAGTCCACCAGGCTCCTCTGTCCATGGCATTCTCCAGGCAAGAATACTGGAATGCGTTGCCATTCCCTTCTCTGGGGGATCTTCCCGACTTGGGGCTCGAACCTGAGTCTCCTGCACTGCAGGTGGATTCTTTACCCTCTGAGCCATGTGAGAGGGTTTCCAAAAGGCAGCAGAAGAGCCAGGCCCAGAACGCTCACTTCCTGGCCTCGGCACTCAATGCCCTTTCTACTTAGCTGTCCCTCCTCTTCCGGTAGAGGCTACCCATGCTTAGCACAAACCAAACACTCAGCCAAGGTTTACAAGGCTGAGAACTCCTTGCTCTGAATCCATGACTCTTTTATTTCCTATGAAAATAAAGGAGGAATGTCACTGTGACTTTCCAATGACAACATCCTTCACATCGCTCGAATCCCATTTGCAGGAAGGTACTTGCTATCAGACCTGTATTTATTTTTAAATTCTCAATTTGCTTTTACAGACGCAGGAAACAAAGTCTGCACAAGCCTCAGAAGAATTCTCGGCAGAATCCTACAGGAAAAAGCCTCGAGCCACTCCCCTCCTGAATTAAACAGATTATCCTAAAAGAGGCAAAGCTACTGTTAATGTTTTTAAGCACATAATTGTCTTTCACAGAATGGCTTGCACTCTCCCAATAAAAGTTGTTTTATTACAAGTCACTAAAAAATTGCCCCATTCAGTTTCTGATTTCAAACCTGTACTTCCATTTTTGAATAGCAAAATTATACAGAGAGCCCCACGTACCATAAAAAGCTGGCTCCTAAAGGATTCATTACCTAACTTTTGCATTTTCAGAACAATCTCCATTCAGATATTTTGGCACAGACTCCCAATAACAAGCATTGTCTTAATTAGGCCTTCCAATCTCTAATCCCTAGATCCATACAAGTTGGCAAGTGTAAATCCCAAAACCACTGTAGCCTGCACAGCTACACGCCCCCTGAAAAAATGCTGCACATCTGTGATGACATTACTTTCTCTTTTTTTTTTTAAGACTTTGAGAGAGTTCTCCTTGTGTTTTGTTATTTTAATGAGTTTTTTAAAAAAAAAAAAAACAGAGATCAAGGGTGGTGAGATATCCCATGAGGAAACCAGCTCCAGGTGACGTCCATTTATCAATGAATGTCAAGTGCCACAGGCCACCAGAGAAAATGAAGGGGGCCCTCAGTTTTGAATCAAGCCCAATGCCCCCCAGAAGTGATTCTGAAAGCCAGAGGTGGCTTTCTCTATAGCATAAGAGCTCTACAATTAACCCATCCTCTCTCCCACAGCCCAGGAGTGGGGACTCAAAAGAGGCAGCCTTTTGATATGAAGATTACACAGGGCAGCATCTTTCAGGGGCACAGTGAGATCAGACCTCACACACAGTACACAGGGTGAGTGGGGTGAGTTGGGGGGCAAGGGGAGTGGAATGAAAGCCTGGGGTCTCAGTTCCCAGGAGGAAGAGGCTGACTTTTCATCCAGCCTGCACTGCTCATCTCCAGGGCAGTCCACAGCCTCAACCTGACCCCAGACAGACCCAAGAGTTTACACTGAAGCAAGAAGTTCTCCACCAGGCAACTATTTACATGCTTTCCCTTTCTCCTGCCACTTCTCCCAGGGCCCTCCCAGGGTGAACGGAGGGCACCATTAGCAACTGAGAGCCTGAAAGGCGACCTCCATGGCCTCAGATGTTGGCAGGAGCAATGCAAACAGCGGGAGTTTTCAATCCCATCCCAGAGTGCTTTTAAGCTGTTTCTTAGTTTGCACTTTAGACATTCGTGAATAACCTTCTTCTCCCACCATTAAATGATCATAATAGAAACTATTTCAAAATGACACCAAGTTCATTTTGAAGAAAGTGAGTTGAAAACCTTTACCCTTCTAAAGAAACATGAGTGTTTCATTCAACTGAACTTACATTTCATCATCTGAAAAACAGAAAACACTACCCTAAACCTTCTATGGCTCCTGGGCCCCCAGAATAAAATTCAAACTTCAAAGCCTCCCGAGCTCTCCAAGTTGGTGGCTGATCCACTTCTCCACCCAGGAATTTCTTCTGTCCCCAGGCATCAGTCTCCCTCCTGCCTCACCCTGGTCCTGGCAGGTTCCCTCCCCTGGAGTGCCTGTCCTCTCCTGCTAAACCCCCCAGCAAATCCCTACTCACCCTTCGGGGCCCAATGCAAACACCATCTCTCCTGGGAGTCTTCCTGACGCCCTCTCTGAGTCAATCTCCCCGCCTCCTGAGTTCTTTATCTCCCTTTGCGAGCCCGAGCACACCTGGCCCCACAGACAGTTCAGTCACGTGCGCTTCTGCCCACCTTCACAGAACAGATCTTTCTTGGACCAGTCTTTGCATGTAAACGTTTACTTTAGAACCCCCTTTTCTTAAATTTGGCCATGCCAGCTCTTAGTTGCACCCAGGTCCCATAAATTAAGAGTAAGAACCACCACTGAACCACCAGGGAAGGCCCTAGAACTCACTTTAAACCAAATTTAAGCAGCTCCCCAAGCCTCTTTGAGTTTCCACTGCCTCGTCTGTAGAATGAAGTTGATAAATCTCTCTCTACATTACAGAGTTTGTTAGGCTGTATAAGAATTAGGAGGGTCACCTGATGGCAACCCACTCCAGCATTCTGGCCTGGAGAATCCCACGGATGGAGGAGCCTGGTAGCTACAGTCCACGGGGTGGCAAAGAGACGGACACGACTGAGCGACTCCACCTTCACTCACCTCACCTGATGCTGGGAAAGACTGAGGGCAGGAGGAGAGGGTGACAGAGGACGAGATGGTTGGATCTCACTGACTCAGTGGACATGACTTTGAGCAAATTCTGGGGGAGAGTGAAAGATAGGGAAGCCTGGCGTGTAGCAGTCCATGGGGTCACAAAGGGTCAGACACGACTGAGCGACTTAGCAGCAGAAAAAGGGCTAAGTTTCAGATGGCCTTGATTTGCCCAAAGACTGTGAAGACGCCTCATAGGACTGACATTGCGTTAGCTATACATACGTGACTCCACTACCAATAACTGTTACTTAATACCTAGGGTCCTAAGAGAGTCAACAGTCTTTCCAAAGGGCATTGCTTAAAGCCAGGAAGGAAAACGTCCCCTTAAAAAGGAAGAGGGGACGACAAAGGATGAGATGGTTGGATGGCTTCACCGACGGCCATGAATTTGACCAAGCTCTGAGAGTTGGTGATGGACAGGGAAGCCTGGCATGCTGCAGTCCATGGGGTCGCAAAGAGTCAGACACGACTGAGCGACTGAACTGAACTGAAAAAAGGAGAAGGGGAAAAAAAAAAAGAGAGAGAGATTGAAAACTAAACAAAAAAACTATAATCCATTGCACAGAAAGTTCTCCAACACTTCTGAGCTGTATTCTCCAGCAAGGTAGCCCTGAGCGACATGCAGTTATGGGGCACTTGAAATGTGGCAAGTCTGAATTAAAATGTGCTTAAATGTAAACCATACACTGAATTTCTGAAGATTTAGTATAAAAAATAAATTCAAAATATCTCAATAATTGTTCATATCTATTGCCTCTTGGGTCTAGCAATCCAATGGTTAAGATTCTACACTTCCAATGCAGGGGGTGAGGGTTTGATCCCTGGTAGGGGAAACTACGGAGAAGGCAATGGCACCCCACTCCAGTACTCTTGCCTGGAGAATCCCATGGGCAGAGGAGCCTGGTGGGCTGCAGTCCATGGGATCGCTAAGAGTTGGACACAACTGAGTGACTTCACTTTCACTTTTCACTTTCATGCACTGGAGAAGGAAATGGCAACCCACTCCAGTGTTCTTGTCTGGAGAATCCCAGGGACGGGGGAGCCTGGTGGGCTGCCGTCTCTGGGGTTGCACAGAGTCGGACACGACTGAAGCGACTTAGCAGCAGCAGCAGCAGCAGCAGGGGAAACTAAGATCCCACATGCCCTGTGACACGGCCAAAAAAAAAAGTATTGCCTCTTAAAATGATACTACTGTAGATATTAATTTCACTTGTTGGTTTATATCTTTTTAATGTGGCTACTAGAAAGTTTAGAGTGCCATGCGCAGCTGGGGCTTCCCTGGTGGTCCAGTGGTAAAGAATCTGCCTGCAATGCAGGAATCGCAGGAAACGAAGGTTTGATCCCTGGGCCAGGAAGATCCCCTGGAGGAGGGCACGGCAAACCACTCCAGTATTCACGCCTGGAGAATCCCATGGACAGAGCAGCCTGGCAGGCTACAGTCCATGGGGTCGCAAAGAGTCAGATACAACTGAAGCGACTTAGCACACACACACTGTTGACAGCATCTTCTCTTGGGTGGCACTGCCCCAGCAGGGCACCCAGAGCTGGATCTGCAGACCCCTTCCTGACACACACTGGTTACAGCACTATACGGCGCTATCTTTGAGAGATGGTCACTTTTTTTGTTGCGTCTGCATCGAGCCATGGTGTTAAATGAATTGCTCTTTGCTCTCTTACATGCCGCTCACCACAGAATCATTCTTCACCACCTGAGCCACCAAGGAAGTCCAGGGAAGAATGTACTCGTTCTTTCACTCAACATTTCCTGACTGCTGCCAGGAAATTCATATGCTGAAAACCTAATGCCCAAAGTGGTAATACCAGGAGGCAGGGCCATTAGGAGGCAATTAGGGCGTAAGGGCAGAGCTCTCATGAATAAGATGAGTGCCCTTGAAAAGGCGGCCCCGGAGAGGTCCCTCAGCCTTTATACCCTGTGGAGATACAATGAGAAGTCAAACATCTGTCCTTTATAATCCACCCAGTCAGTGGGGCTTTGTTGCAGCAGCTCGAATAAGGGAAGCCACCACTATCACCAGAACCGGCCTGCTCTGACGAGCCGGAGCACCAACACGTAATAAGCGAGCTGTGCACGTGCAGAACCACGGGGCATGCCCCCTCCTCTGACCAAAAGGAGACGGATCTTCGTTTTGCACAGGAGGTAACATATAAACTGGACTTTTACCTTAAGACAAATCCAAGCTGAAGAGAGGTGAGTGTCATCCAAACACAGGTGATAGCATGGGCCCCAAGAGGGGATGAGCTCACCCAGGCTGGTGTGCANCTCTGACCAAAAGGAGATGGATCTTGGTTTTGCACAGGAGGTAACATATAAACTGGACTTTTACCTTAAGACAAATCCAAGCTGAAGAGAGGTGAGTGTCATCCAAACACAGGTGATAGCATGGGCCCCAAGAGGGGATGAGCTCACCCAGGCTGGTGTGCACGGTAGGAAGAGCAGGCACTGCCACTCATGTCCCACACAAAGCCCACAGCTGCACTGAAGGCCCTTATAAAATAATTAACTCTTGACCTAATTAGCAAAAACCAAGCACATGTAGGTGGGATACACCGGTGAGATGAAGACTACAGTCTCTGGTGTCAGACCTGAGCAGGAATCCTGTTCCAACCTTTCAGCTCTGTGACCTCAGGCAACCTCCTCAGCCTCCCAAAGTCTCAGTCTCCTCATCTGTACAATGGGATTGGTAAATGCCCACCTCACCAGGCTGTGGTAAACAGTCAATGTGATTATCTAAGTACAGCAGCTGGAATGCTCTCTGATACATAGTATCACTAACTGATCATCTCATTACTGCTATTTTCAGTAAAGTACCAGAAAAACAGGGAATCTAAGTAAGGATTTCCTAGCTACTGATGTTCTGGGCTGGAGTATTCTTCATTGTAGGAGGCTGTCCCGTGTACTGTAGGATGTTTACCAGCATCCCTGACCTCTGTTCATTAGAGGCCAGTAGGACCCACCTGCCCAGCTGAGCCGACCAAATTGTCTCCAGACATTGACATAGGTCCCCTGCCATGTGGAAGAGAAGGGAGCAAAACTGTCACCCGTTGAAAACCCCAGCTCTAAATCAATTAGATGAGGCAGAAAGTTCATCCAGAGGACCACATGCTTAAAGATACTTTTTCAACTTGGACCCTGACCCTCACCCCATATAAGGAACAAGCTTGCCCCAACCTTAGGGAGTAAGCAAGCAAGGGGACTTGTTTGTTGCTGGCTTCCACCTGCTTCAACAGGGGCACCAATAAAGCCCTGCCTGAAAAAAAAGAACTCTGAGCACTGACAATTTTCCATCCTCTGTTAAGTATCAAGCCCAGCAGGGACTGTCTGAAGGGCCAGAGGTGGAGCAGAAGAGCATCAGACAGGTCCTTGGTCTCAGGCCGAAGAACCCTGTGTGTGTGTGTGTGCATGCATTGACTCTTTGCAACCCCATGGACCATACCCTGAGAGGCTCCTCTGGTCCATGGGATTTTCCAGGCAAGAATATTGGAGTAGGTTGCCACTTCCTTCTCTAGGGGATCTTCCTGACCCAGGGATCAAACCCAAGTCTCCTACATTGGCAGGTGCATTCTTTACCACTGAGCCCCCTAGGAACCCTAAAGAACCCAGGGCCAACTTGGAATCACAGTCTTTCGACTGCATCTCAGTACCTGCTCTGGTGACGGTGGGCAGAAATGAGCCTCTGCCCGTGCTCTGGGTGCCAGCCTGTCAAGAAGGCTCCACCCCTGCAGATAAGATTTGAGAGGACTGGCCCCTGTGCGAGGAGAACCCAGAAAGTCCTCCTCTGCACACTTTGGGCTCGACTGTGGAGACCAAGGATAATCAGTTCTGTCCCGTGTAATGCACCCTGACACTCCACAACGTCTCCTCTTCTGAAATGACTTCCATCCTCCTCAGAGTTCAGCTGCAGAAACGGCACTGACGGGTGGCCTGTGGTGTATTTTTCAAGTGCCACTTTTTTTAAGTTTGTGGGAACCTGAGAGGTAACTGTGTGCATAATGGGGTGGGGGAGAGCTATGGTCTCTGCATTTGGTGTGACACCACAAAGCTGATTTTTTACCAGATAAACTCAGCTTTTGCAAAACACTCCAGGCTCCACAGAGGCAGTGCTAAGTGTTGGCCTTGGCAGGGGAGGCGTGGCAGCACAGCAGATGGAGAGTCAGGACATCCAGAAAGATGGTGTCACTGGGGCCGAAAAGCAAGACCCTTTCGGCAAACCTTACAGGGTAGGTCACACCTACGAAACAGATAAACCATTTGCTCAAGATTCCAGCAGGATGCATTACAAGAGCACTGTCATCAACATGAAGAATAAAAGCCTAGAACGAGGAACCACAGCATACTGATTTTAAAAATATATGTATACTGGTTTTGTACCCATCTTCAATGTATTTTCACATCTCATTTCTCATTTAATCTTCCCCACTACCAAGGAAAAGAAGTAATACTACTACCTTCCCTTGGCAAATAAGGAGACCAAATCTCTGAGTTGGTGACTTGTAATCAATCAATTATTAAGCCCCTACAATGTGCCAGGCACTTTCCCAAGTCATTGAGTGTGGCCAGGTACTATGCCAGACATCACTGAAGCGTGGAGAGTCTTAAGGGAATTCTCCAAAATCAGAGTCATTGGCCCATGGCTAGGATGACGATCTGATGGGAGGAAAGATCCCACCCCGTGCAGGATGTCTAGCATCCTTGGCTCTGCCCGATAAACTGATGTCCTCAATCTTTGGAACAAACAAGCACATCATGACACATTTCCAAATGTGGAGGCCAGGGAGAGCCCCCAAACTGAGAGCCCCAACCAGACATTTAGAGACAGAGATAGACAGCCGTGGTTTAATTCTAGAGGCATTAGTTCTTCTGTGACCCCTGACAAGTCACATTCTCTATGCCCCAGTCTCCTGTGTGCTGCTGTGTTAAGTCACTGTAGTCACGCCTGCCTCCCTGCAAGCCTATGGACTGTATCCGGCCAGGTTCCTCTATCTATGAGACTCTCCAGGCAAGAATACTGGACTGGATTGCCATGCCCTCCTCCCTTCCAGGGGATCTTCCCGACCCAGGGATCAAACCCACATCTCTTGTGTCTCCCGCATTGGCAGGCGGGTTCTTTACTACTAGCGCCACCTGGCAAGTCCACCCTAGTCTCCTACCCTCCTTGTAAAATGGTGATTACAAGAGATGAACCCTGTAAGATCCCTATACAGGGATAGGTATAGGGACCTATGTCAGCCTCCAGGAAATAATGCCCAATAAATAGCTGTATGCACAAATGTGCATTTGTCAGTGCACCCCCTTGAACCCTCACCTCCTTTGATCCTAAAGCCCTCTTCTCAGGGAACCTTTCCTGATCACTCTATTTAGAAGCGATCACTCACTGCTTCCATTTCACATCTTCCTTCCTGGCTTTATTATTTTTCTCTGCAGCACTTGTCACCATCCAACAGACGCAATGGTTCAAAATGCATTTGTTTATATTATGTCTCCCCACCTCAAGTCTTGTCCACTTGGGTCCCTGCTGTACCTCCAGCACCCAGCACAGAGTCTAACTCTCAACAGCATTCAAAAAAACCGTCCTGAGTGATGTCAAGTGGACACAGTAGACAGCCAGAGCCTGAAAGCTGATCCTGGGCTGCAAATTCTGTGCTTTCTTTTCGCCATAGTGAATGACCATGAACAATGGCCCTGAAGGTAAGACATGTCAACCGTTAAGAAATGTAAAGTGTTACAACACTACCTTAGAGGAGCCTTTGTGTTTTCCCTCTTCTGGGATTCTTTGAAATGAGCAGTTTCTAACCGAAACCCAGCTACCAGCCTGTTGAACTGGTGTTGCTTTTGTGGGTCTTTTTCACAAGGCCTTTAAGATAACCACTTAAGCCGAAGATTGATATGGATTTCAACATTTACATTGCTGGGCTTGAAACTCGTTCAGTCATGTCCAGCTCTTTGCAACCTCATGGACTACAGCCCGCCAGGCTCCCCTGTCCATAGAATTCTCCAGGCAAGAATACTGGAGTGGGTTGCCATTTCCTCCTCCAGGGAATCTTCCTGACTCAGGGATTGAACTTGGGTCTCCCGCACTGCAGGTGGATTCTTTACCGTCTGAGCCACCAGGAAAGCCCCCTTTATTTCTATCCATACTTATCTGAGTGAGACCTGAACTCCAGTGATACTGGAAATATCAGTCCTAGCCACACCACATGTCTAATGCCAAGCTCTGACTCACCACTGTCAGAACTATCTTTGGAACTAAGCAGCACTAACTGTGTGTACGCGCTTAGTCACTCAGTTATGTCTGACTCTTTGGGACCCCACGGACTGTAGTCAGCCAGGCTCCTCTGTTCATGGGATTGTCCAGGCAAGCATACCGGAGCAGGTTGTCATTTCCTACTCCAGGGGATCTTCCCGACCCAAGAATCAAACCTATGTCATGAACTTGGGTCTCCCGCACTGCAGGTGGATTCTTTACCGTCTGAGCCACCAGGAAAGCCCCCTTTATTTCTATCCATACTTATCTGAGTGAGACCTGAACTCCAGTGATACTGGAAATATCAGTCCTAGCCACACCACATGTCTAATGCCAAGCTCTGACTCACCACTGTCAGAACTATCTTTGGAACTAAGCAGCACTAACTGTGTGTACGCGCTTAGTCACTCAGTTATGTCTGACTCTTTGGGACCCCACGGACTGTAGTCAGCCAGGCTCCTCTGTTCATGGGATTGTCCAGGCAAGCATACCGGAGCAGGTTGTCATTTCCTACTCCAGGGGATCTTCCCGACCCAAGAATCAAACCTATGTCTCCTGCGTCTCCTGCACGGGCAGGTAGACTCTTCACCTCTGAGCCACCTGGGTGGCAAACTATACTTTTACCCAAACGTGACTGTGGTGGGTCTACACCAGCTACATTCAAGACCAGTCTCCACCTTGGGCTCCAAAGTCTAGCCGACACACTCCAACTGTCACAAAGGGGCCTGGAAAGGAAACATCAGGCCTTCCATTTTCATTGAATTTAGAAAGTTAATGTTAAAAACATGAATTAATGTAAAATACGAATTGGAACAAACACCCTCATCTAATCCGTTGTACCAAGTTACATGCATTTACGAAATTCAGGCATCCTGAGGAGGGAGACAGAGAGGGACCAAGGAAATCAGTCAACTCACTGCTCTAAGATCACCATTCACAACGGAATCCCAAGTAGATTTACAGATTATATCATCTACTTTTACCTAAACTAGTCCTCACAAAGTGGAATAGAGGCTTAAAGAGATTCCAGTCAAGAAGCTTGGAGGGAATTCCCAGGTGATCCAATGGATAGGTCTCAGCCCTTTCACTGCCGAAGCCTTGGCTGGGCTTCCCCGGTGGTTCAGTCGGTAAAGAAATCTGTCTGCAGTGTGGGAGACCTGGGTTCTATCCCTGGACTGGGAAGATCCCCTGGAGGAGGGCATGGCAACCCACTCCAGTATTCTTGCCTGGAGAATCCCCATGGACAGAGGAGCCTGGCAGGCTACAGTCCACAGGGTCGCCAAGAGCCGGACATTACTGAGCGACTAAGTACACACACACACAGAGGCGCTAAGCCCCCGCAAGCTGCAAAAATTAAAAATAAAAAAAACACTGCAGCTTGGAGATAATACTCATAATGCATGCACATATTATGTGCACAAAAAAATGCACAGAAGAAAATTCCTCTCTCTTCCTGAGTCTTGTATGCCATGTGCTGCACACTAAGTCACTTCAGTCGTGTCCGACTCTCTGTGACCCTGTGGACTGCAACCCTCCAGGCTCCTCTATCCATGAGATCCTCTAGGCAGGAGGACTGGAGCGGGGTGGCATGCCCTCCTCCAGGGGATCTTCCTGACCCGGGGATCGAACCTGTGTCTCTTACGTCTCCTGCATTAGCAAGTGGGAACCTGGGCACCACTGGCGCCACCTGGGAAATGCCACATTACAAGGTAAAAAGGCTGAGAGAATCGGAGCTGACTGGGAGTTCACTAACAGAATTTCCCAGATGGTAATGAACATGTGGGTTTACAATAACTATTGTTAGAAACAGAAACATCCTTATCCTACATATTTAGATAATGGAAATAATATGAATACACTAACTATAAGCAAAATAGATGGGAGATGGCTGCTCACATGTTTTACCAATAGGGAGTGGTGAGCACTCTGGATGTTTGCTCATCAGCCATTCTACTCCCTTCTAGAAAGCCTTTCTATACAGTAAGGGCTGTTGATTTAAAAGCTATGTTTCCCAGCCGTCCTGGTTCTGAAGCTGAGGTTCTGAATGTGAGTTTGGCTCCCCTAGTCAGAAGCACTGACTTCAGATTTAGAAAGAGGCCATAGGTGAGAGGCCACCTCCCCGTCTCCCAGGTTTTCTTCAGCCTCCCGATGATGTGAGAATGATGAGGGGTTTTGGCAACACCCTCTGGGACCACTCTCTGGCTTGCTGGGTGTTGAGAGGTGGCTGTAGGAGCATCGCAATTCTGGAAAGGGGATTTCTGATCCCAGGGTCCCAATGTCATTAGTTTGTTCTTGGATTTGGTAGTTCCAAAGATAGTCTCAGAGGTAGCAGCACACTGAGTGGGTCAGCTTTTTGAGTAGCCAGGCCCGTATATGTTTGCTTCTATGTTGTTATATATGCTACTACTATTACCTGAGGCTAATTCCTGGGGGCCCAGCTGAGAGCCCTCTGCTTCCATGTGTGCATGCTCAGACACGACTGAGCAACCCCATGGACCGTAGCCCTAGCCCACCAGGCTCCTCTGTCTATGGGGTTTTTCAGTCAAGACTACTGGAGTGGGTTGCCATTTCCTCCTCCAGGGGATCTTCCCAACCCAGGGATCAAACCTGCATGTCCTGCGTACCCTGCATTGGCAGGTGGATTCTTGACCACCAGCATTCCCAACTTTTTTAAGGACCAGATTCCCTCCATTAAATACCTTTCTACTTAAATACCTGGACCCCTTCCCAGTTCACACCCTGAAGCCTGGCTGAATCCTAGCAAGCCAGAAGCAAAGAGGTCTGAGAAACAAAGCAGAGCATACCAGAAGCTATTTGGACACAGCAAGCCACCCTGCTCTTCCCTCTGGGCTTATGCATCTTGGTGAGGTGGCACAGGGGTGGAAGAGGCATCTTTGCCAGTCACTTATTTACTCTTTAAATGCTTCTTAAGTACCCCTGGGCCAAGGTTAGAGGCTATAAAGAGGAACTTGGCAGAGGTTCCTCAAAAGAGGAACATGTACTGAATACAAGTAAACAAACAGCTACCACACATTTCTGAACAAGACTCTTGAGAGTCCCCTGGACAGCAAGGAAGTCAAACTAGTCAGTCCTAAAGGAAATCAACCCTGAATATTCACCGGAAGGACTGATGCTGAAGCTGAAGCTCCAATACTTTGGCCACCTGATGCAAAGAGCCAACTCGTTGAAGAAGACCCTGATGCTGGGAAAGATTGAGGGCAGGAGGAGAAGGGGACGACAGAGGATGAGATGGCTGGATGGCATCACAGACTCAATGGGCATGCGTTTGAGTACACTTCGGGGGTTGGTGATGACAGGGAAGCCTGGTGTGCTGCAGTCCATGGAGTCACAAAGAGTCGGATATGACTTAGCAACTAAACAACAACAGAAAAGGGAAATGACCACGGCCATGGGAGTTCAGCAGCCTTGAAAGAAAGCAAAATTCACACTGGTGACATTTTCCCCAAACAACGTCACGAAGTCTATTTCTCTGTGATCCTCCAGAGTTGAAAGTGAAAGTGAAGTCGCTCAGTCGTGTCTGACTCTTTGCAACCCCATGGACTGTAGCCTATCAGGCTCCTCCGTCCATGGGATTTTCCAGGCAGGAGTGCTGGAGTGGATTGCCATTTCCTTCTCCAGGGGACATTCCCGACCCAGGTATCGAACCCAAGTCTCCTGCATTGCAGGCAGACGCTTTACCGTGGAAGCCATCAGGGAGTTGAGCCCCATATTAAATAACTCACTTTCTCACATTCCTATTCTGACTCTTACCAACCTCATCTGTTAAATCAGAAAGACATACAAGCCCTGTGGCTCTGAAAATAGGTGCAAATTTCCCAGGTACAGCAGAAAAGACTGAAAGGCCTGCCGACCAGCAAAGCCTTTAAGAAGCAGGTGATCGGGATTAATCAGGTACCCCCGGGCCCTCAGCTGGAGCCTGAGTGCCATTTTTATCACCTTACTGAGATTCTGAGGTACGCCATGGTGTACAGAAAGTACTTTAACAATTTACAGAGATGGGTCCAAGGGCATCAACTACAAGAATCACTGTTACTTTATGTTTCCACTAAGAAAATAAAGGCTATGCATTAAAGGTTAGCACAGCACTAAGATACCATCAGTTACAACAAGTCAAATGTCAGAAAGGTGAAAAGAATGAGTGTTTTACAACTGATTAAATATAGTAATTCACAGGAGCAGGCAGAGGGGGTATGTTCAACTAGGACCTGGGTCTTTCACTCCCAAATCATTGATCCATTCCTTCTCTATTTTTCTTGAGTGCCTCCAGAAGTCAGGGGCTGTTGGTTTCCACCTATGAATGCCGTGGATCACGCCACCTTAGACATTTCAAGAATTTCCCAACACAAACTCAGTTAAAATTCCTGTCAAATTGGTTTTGTTTTATTTTGTTCTGAGTTATACATTACTGCTTTAAAAAACTGGAAAAAGGGGGTGGTCTAGTCGGGAGGTGAGGGAGAGGCAGAGGTTGATAGAGGAGAAGTGGGATTTACATGATAAATACTTCACCCAACTGCACTGAGGTGCTGCTTGGAGGTAACACAGAGGCGCAAGTAAGAGGCTTTGGGCTTGTCCACCCATTCCACAAGCCCTCCTCCAAGAGCCCTCAGCCCAAACTCTGCCAGAGCTTCCCATCTTGTCGCCAGTCAAGGCCAAGATCCACACAATCTCACTGCACCTTCTGGTCTTAGCTGCTTCCTCCCTCTGCTCCAGACACTCAGAGCTGCCTGCCATGCGAGGTCCTGCCTCAGGGAACAGACCTGGAATATCCTATCTGGGGCTGGGTTGACATGTGGCCAGCTCCTTCACTTCTTCCCATCTCTGCTCTCCAGTGTCAACTTGTCACCGACATCCTGTAATGACCTCTGTATTAAACTGCAAACCTGGCCTCTCACATCCCTCATTCATATCTCTTGCTTTGTTCTTCTCTCTTCACACCATCTGACACATCACCTACGTACGTGACTTCTGTACTTCCTTAAAGTCTGCCTATACCTACCTCACTAGAAGGGAACTTCCGTGAGGGCAGAAATAATGTTTCATGGTATCCCCAGTGCCCAGAACAATACCCGGCACAGAGTAGAGGAGAGAAAGAGACAGAGAAAGAAAAAGCAACTCTGATCTCAAATTGTGATGAATCACATCTGATGTAAGATGCATCAGATTACAATTTCTAGGAATTTTTAATGGACAGATCAGACTATTCAATGACCTCAGGGGAGGGACTGCCTCACTCTTCATTTGTGATAAAGATGGGGGTCTCAAAATTCAAGAGAAGAAAAACAAAAAAGAGTAAATGAATACATAAAACTACTTCTGGTTTTTTTCAGAATCTGCCCTTACCAGTGGCTGTGACTTTCATGAAAGTCTTTCCATTCACTGTCCCCAGATTAGGAAGAGCTTTGTCCTCTTGGTAGATTTAAGAAGGGAAAGGGTGGTGCCCACTTGTAAGCCTTTGATTTCCTGTTTTTAAATGGTTGTGGCCGATACAGTTCATAAGCAAAATGGCTTTTCATCCAGATAAATATAAACAGCAGCCCTTTCTGCTGGTGGGTTGATTCTCCCACCCCTCGTCCATCAGAAACCCCCCAACCACTCTTCCTCCGGTGCCCAATCACTTTTATTTCAGAGCCAACAAAATGAGGACTCCTGGACAGCAGATCTAACTGTTGAAGTAAATCACCTCAGAGTATCTGTCTCATCTTTGAGTAGCTATGAAACTCCCCATGGAGGTGCAAACATTTAAACCGCCAAGGGGAGACCAGATGCTGGAAACGTCTTATCTTTCAGCTATTTGATGCAGTTTCCAGGATTTATAACAGTGTCATATTTGAGAACTTCCTGACTTCTTTCCAAAAGAAGTTTCAGATATAGAAGAGAACAGTCTCTACAACCTGGTCTAATTCCAAATTCATTTCACGTATCAGCACAAAGATTCTTTAAAATTAAATATGTGCAGAAAGAAAGAAAGGAAGAAAAAAAAACACAATACCAGACTGGCACTCTGCAAAGTAGTGGGGATGGGAGGTTAGAGGTATAGGCAACCCTATAAATTTAAAAGTTTGTGGCTAAGTTTTCTGTTTTTCAACTTAATTACTGGTCACCATAATGACCATAATGATGTATTTGTCTAAAATACATATTATCTATCAAACAAGGTACAAAATCCAGGATAGGATCTCAATTATTTTTTAATATATATATTCTATAATAGACAGGAAAAAAGGACCCCTTGCCTCTGGTGGTAGATTAATGGATGATTGCTTGTCTTCTGTACCTCCTAAATTTTCTAAAATGAGCACATATTACTTTTATAATTAGGTTAAAATTATAATGCAAGTGTTTTACATTCAATCTAATCAAGTGAACTACAAAGGGGTAACCGAGGGAGCCTTTAAATAAAGGGTATAATCTTCCAATACATTTGACCAAGGCAAAGAAATCCCAGGCGACAGTAAAAATAAACATAAAAAAAAAAAAAAAAGAGGAAGCGAAAGAGAGAAGAAAGTCTTTCTCTCCAGGCTTCTCTCCCATGAACAGGAGCTTTCAAACAAAACCACAACCCTACGGAGTAACACAAAAGGAAGGTTCAGGGGAGCCACCTTCACACACTCAGCACAAATGTAGCCTGGGGGCCTTTCAGCTCTGCCCAGCCTGCCCCAAGACACAGCTCCATCAAAGGCCGCCTGTCTGGGGCAGGTACCCGAGACAAGTCAATGTTCAGGAGGCGATCGCTGATGGACACAAACCTGTGCAGAAAGCACAGGCATAGAGCTCTGTTCTCACTGAGATCAGGAGTTGTTCACGCCCACAGAGGGTGTCTCTCCTGCAGATGGGTTTCTACAGGTCAGTGGCTAAAAGAGACCAAGCTTCCCCCTACCCAAGACACGCAGCCTCACTGTCTCACACTTCGGGGCAGCAACTCTAGGCTAAGAGGAGCGTTCTGTCTGGGGTGTGATGAGCTTAAACCTGACCCATGACTTGAGGGATCTCAGACACCAGGAGGGTAGAGAAGTGTTCAGACCTTGTCTCCAGTGTCCCACACCCCCTCAAGAGAGCCAGACTTACTGACAAGGCATTCTTGGCAAGGTTTGATACAACTTCCCAAAAATTGGAGAAGCAGGTCTCCTAGAACCTAGTCACTTCATCCATTCATCCAGCAAATACTTTATTGAGAAACTACTATGGGCTGGGCATTGTGCCAGACACTGAGATTAGAATAGGGCCTAAAACCCAGACCCTGCCCTAAGACTATTAACTCAGAGTGTCAAAGACCTAAAGAAAACTGCCTGTGCTGACAAGGAGCCCACTTCTGCTGAACCCAACAACCAAATTAAAGATCAATTACTCAAGTTGCTGTATTAGAAAAATACAAAAGAGAATGAACCCCAGATTAGAATCAGAGGAACAGCCAGCCAGCCCCTCGCCAGCTTGTCTCTGTTTATTCCCCTCCTCCTCACACACTCCAGGTATTCTCTAGCCATCAATGGGGCCAGGGATCCATTTCTTTTTGGAATACTACATTTCTATTTCAGATAGGAATAGAAATAGCCTCTCTGCCAGAGGGCTCCTAATTTTTAGCAACACAATCTGTGCCATGCTGTGGTCCCTTCTGCCTCTCCCAGGGTGATCTGGAGAAATGGAAACTGCAGTGCCAGGCTAAAAGATCAGCTGTCACAACCCGAAATCCTTCAGAGAAGCAAAGAGCAGCTAACTTTTAAGGAAATTCCAAGCAATAGGAAAAAGAGATAGCATCAGTTGTCATCAAGAGCATAGTTTAATAAAATGTGTGTGTGGGGGGGGTGTGGGGGTGTAAATGATTAATATTAATTTCAAAGTATATTTTTATGTCCCATATCATGATAAACTATTGGCATGGAGTTTTCATGGAACAGTGAAACAATTATACATAATTCAAAATAAGGAAGACCTTTCAGTTGAATGTAGAACAATACAGTTCTACATTCAATAGAACGTATTGAAAGTAGTCTTTGCTATAGACTGGCAGAAAATAACAGACGAGTATACTCATATAAGCAAATAATCCACAAATGCCATTTGGGGGTTGGAAGTGGGACCAGGAAGGGAAGCCAAGGTTGAGAGCAGAGGGTCAAGGATGGCAAATCCTTATCTGGAAAGCCTTGGCAAAGCTTCTGTCCCTGGTACCAAAAAGCCAGACTGAAAGCAGCTAACACCACTTTCAAGCCAACTTAATATTCCAACTAGGGCTGGAAATTTTCACAAAGTGTCAGTTACAGGTTGGAAATTTCTTCCTGGTATCCCTGGCTGGAAAGTTATTTCCTAAATCTCACACAGGGTAAGAGAAACATAGGATGCTTGAAAATCATGGGCAGCAACAGTCTTACTAGTTAGTATCTCCCTGGACAACTAACAGGTACAGAGAAGTTATAGCACATTCCTGCTGGAGACTAACACACCTCACTGTCCCAGGCATTTCCGCAGAGAACTACCCGGCATGTTCGGTCCAGGCAAAACTTAAGTGGCCTAAACACATCTGTAGTGTCTAGACCAAATCATTCAGCTCTTTGTTTGAGCTGTTGGGCCCCCAGTGTATTTGCACACCACCCAGTCCCCCAGCCCTCCAGGTGGAGCCTGGCCCAGGACACAGCAGTCTGTCTGGTCCTGCCCATTGCAACCACTGCCTGGCTGCCAGCAGGCAAGCCAGGTCCATTTTTAAATTCCCTAAGAAGTTTCACAACCACTGGTTTGGGTGAGGAGACAAACACCGCTGCAGTTTGCTGACATGAAACTAAAAATACCCAGCTGCAAACAAAAGCCACCCTTTACCAGGCTGGCTCCGACGTCCTGAGGTTACATGTGGTAGTGTCAGGCAACGCCAGACTGAGACCTTATTCTCGGCCAAGAGGCCGCCTTAACAACTCCTCCAGGCCCAGCCGGGCAGAGGGGCCGTTCTGTCGGAGCTGTCAAGGAATCCCCAAGTTTGATGGAAAGAACAGCTTTGGTCCTGTGCCACCACCCAAAGCAGGCTAGATGAATTCGGTGCTGCCTCTGAGTCAGATACACACTGAAAGCAGAACATAACTCTATAGCCCTGGAAGGAAATGGGCTTCCAGCTCCCTCCTTGCCATTATAAAAGCAAATTATTGCCATGACTGTACTGAGAAAGGCAACTGGGAGACGTGATTGGTAGATTTGGGAGCCCATGTGGTCCAGAGGGGGCCTGCTGGGGGCCAGGGCATGGAAGATCTTGACTCCACCGCGTGATGCCCGTTTCCCCGGAAGCTTCTCGGGAAGGTTTTACCTGTTGGGCTTCGGAGTGGAGCTGCGATCCGGGGGCCATCACGCTTGAGGCCGCCCGTCCCTCCCAAACTTTCCTTCCCGCCCCTCGGAAGGGGCAGCCTCGTCCCTCCCCGAGTCCAGATTTCAGGTGTGGAACTTGTCTAAGCCACCCGGGACTGCGGGGAGGCGCGGGGTGGGGGTGGGGGCGGGTTTCCTTCCCACGCGGCCCGGCGAGCTCCGGGGGATTCCGGATGCTCAGAACCCACGAGTGGGGGGCGGGGTGTGTGGGGGGGAGTGCAACTGACGGTCAGCCCAGAACCGACCAAAGTTTCCTCCCAAACTAAAGCGGCGCGATACCGGGGCTCTGAGTACCCCCCAGCACAGGGTCGCGAGCCGCTCAGGGAGGGAGGGAGCAGGCCCCGTGGCACCAGCCGCAAGGTCAATGCGGAGGCGAACACCGGGGGCTAGCAGCCGGCGCCGGGACCCAAGCCCAGCTGGTGCGGGGGGCAATGTCGGGCACCCCCAGTCTCTCCCTCCACCTGCTCGGCGCGGCGCCGAGACCCGCACACGTGGAAGCCTACCCTCAGGCTCCCAAGCTCGCGGCCAGACGGGCAACCTCGCCCGGCGCTCACCCTTCGTCCCCGGCCCCCTACCAGGAAGAGGCAGCTCTCTGGGGAGCCGGGTGACTGGCTCCCGGCGCCTCTTTCAACCTCGGACCTCGGCAGAAGCGAGGAGAGAGTTTCGTTCTCTGCAAACTGATCCTCCACCCCGAGGAGCTTCCCACAGCCTCTACCTTGCTCTGCTACCTCGCAGACAGACAAGAGACACAAAGAAAAAAAAAAAAATCTACCGCCCCTCTGGTCCCATCCTCCAGCCTGGAGTTGGGAGGAAGAAGAGGAAGGAGTATATCTTTTCTCCCCAGCCCGACTCGGGGATCCGGGCAGATCCGGTCAGCAAGGAACCCGAGGTGGCCCAGAGAGAAGAGGTAAGGCTGGAAGAGTCAGAAACCAGCCACGGTGAGCGAGGGAGCGAGAGCACGAGAAAGAAGAAAATATCCAACAAAACCACGCTAACGCGCCCCCTACCTGGGTGCAACATACTTTGGAAATAGAAGATGACCAGGATAAAGGATCCCAAGCAAGTGGCCAGCACCATCCGGCAAATTCTGTTCATCCTCATCACTTCCAGCAGCGCCGGCTTCATGGCTTTGTCCTAGCTACGGGAACCCGGGTGTCCGGGAGGCGCTCCCGGAGCGCAGGAGCGGGGACCCCGCGGCGCGGAGCGGAGCCCGGGAGGCGCAGGACAGGGCTGGGCAAGGACCGCTGGGAGGATAGGGGTTGGCTTCGCGGCTACTCTCGGAGCCCCCAGCCCCGGGCAGGGGTGTGGAAGGCGCCGGAGTTGCTCTGGAAGTGCGGAGATGCGTGGACCCGCCGGCTGCGCGCCGTTGCTCCTCCCGCGGCTCCTCCTCGCCTCTCCGCCGCCGCCGCCTCCGCTCCCGCCGGCGGCCGCCGCTGCCTCCTCACGGGCCGGGCGACTGGGGTGCGAGCGGTGATGCTGATGGTGGTGCCGCCGCCGCCGCCGCTCCGCTGCGCTGGCCGCTGTGGCTGTCGGACCGGCCCCCTCCCTCCTCTCCAAAGGCTACTTCATTGCGCTCCAATGATCTATATATTTCGGGGCTGGGTTTTACCAAATGCAACTCGCAGCCCCCGGCGAGGGGAGGGCGCCTGCGGAGAGCCGGGCGGAGGGCGGGACCGGAGCGTCGGGGCGGAGCGTCTCGCTCCCCCCGCCCCTACCCGGGATTTGGTCGCGTCCAGCTGTTTCCCGGGGAGTGCGCGCCGCGCTCCGCAGGGTCCCAAAGGCCCTCAGTCCCGGGTCCGGCCGGCCGCCGTCTGGAGCTTGTGTGTCAGCGTTTCCATGACAAAACCCGGAGGAAAAACATACGAATAAAATCGCCTCGTTGCCGCCACCCCCTCCTGCCGGCGTGTGAAGAGGGAAGTGGCGGGATGCGGGTCGGGCACGCGAAGCGCGAAGGGGTCCTGCGGTTTGTGCTGATTTCAAAGCCCTGGGCAAGGTAGCCGACAAGTTGTCCCATCCCCCTGGGAGCGAGCGCTCTTTACCCGAGTCTCGGAATAGGGAGGTTTCGTTTTTCTTTTTCCTTTTTTTCCCTTTCCAATGGCAGCCCAGCGCCAGCGACGTTTTGGAAAGGGGTTAAAGACGTCTGGCTTCAGGTCAAGGTTAGGAAAACTGCATAACTCGCTGGGGTCAGTCTGTGTGTGTGTGTGTGTGTGTGTGTGTGTGTGTCACACACACACACACACACACACACACACACACATATATATCCCCAGTCAAGGCAAAGGAGGTTTTGTGGATTTTCGAAGTCTGATTTTCCAAAGAACAGAGCTCCTTCCACATCCTCAAAGTGCGAGTCTTAGCGGGGTGGATGGGAAAGGATGCCCCCACGGAGTCACTCCTCCCAGGACAACTGACTGCTGGAAAAAAACGAGCCCGCCTTAGCACTGGCAGGTAAATGGAAAGATGGCGTTGCTTTCTTGTGTTGTGTGAAGTGATTTTAAAATTCCAGTTCCGTGCGTTTAGGTTGTTTAGCAGTCAAGGTGGATGCAGGTAAACAGTGCAGGGATCACTGTGTCACCTACCTAGTACTAGCTGGAGAAAATCGGTTACTATAGTCGGCTCATCTAACTACCTAGAATGGAAGATCTTGTTCTTCTGCCCTTTGGGAATTCCTTAAGCAAAGAGAAAAGACTATTACAGCCTTTTATTTTCCTTATATATTTATAGCACCTAATTTTTAAAAGTTAAAGGATTATTTAAATTCTAACAAAAACATATACCAGGGAAAAAGTTATTGTAAAGACTGTTTTGCACACATTATCAAATCTTTAGGCTTCCCTGGTGGCTCAGTAGGTAAAGAATCTGCCTTTGATCCCTGGCTCTGGAAGATCCCCTGGAAAAGGGAATGGCTACCCACTCTGGTATTCTTGCCTGGAGAATCCCATAGACAGAGGAGCCTGGCAGGCTACGGTCTATGGGGTGGCAAAGAGTCAGACACAACTAATGCTTTCACTTTTTTCATCAAAGCTTTACTACTATGAACACAATTAATAATAAGATAATGGGTCTTTGCCTCTCATGCAGCAAGCATTTGATACTTATTGAATCTGAATATAATGGGCCTTATCCTTCTCTCAATATATCAGAGACACAACATGCAAACAAATACATGTAGCAAAAACCACCTCAACAACCTGGGTTCCCTTCCCCACAAAGTCTTCCTCCAGCAGTTGCAAAGCAGAGAAACTAACAAAGTCAGCAGCCTTGCCTTTGATTACAAGAAGACAATCAATTAGAGCACAATATTTATGTAGCCAGTTTGTACTGTATTAATTTGTGCTCACTTGTAAATGAGCTGCATAATAAAGGCAGTCGAGCTGAACAAGATCCAGTACATTCCCCAGTGGTTTCCACCCCAGGAGCCCAGGGATGGGAACTGACCTACCCACCGGCCCGCCCATCCTTGACCAGGGCAGGGAATCCTTGCAGTTAGCATGACTAGATGGGCATCTGCAGTGCTTGGCCTGGAAGAGCAGGCTCTCGCTTAACTCCTAGTTTTACAGAGCAGCTTAGGCTTTGCTTCCAGGTTACCCAATTGGTCCCCATCTCCCAGGGCAGAGACCACACTGTACCAATACAAAAGCCTGGACACGCATAAGACTGTCTGGGAAGTCACAGGGAGATCAGAAGCGGAATCCCTGATGGGTCGGAGGGGGGGGGGGGTTGAGTTAGCCCATGTGGTGAGGAAGAATGAGGAACCATGCCCTGAATCCATATCTGCATTCTCACAGACCCAAACATTTGCTTCCCAGGTGGCGCAGTGGTGAAGAATCTGCCTCTGAAGACAGAGGAGATGCAGGAGACGCAGGTTTGATCCCTAGGTAGAAAAGATTCCTAGAGGAGAAAATGGCAACCCACTCCAGTATTCTTGCCTCAAGAATCTCACGGACAGAGGAGCCTGGTGGGCTACAGTCCATGGGATCACAAAGAGGCGGACATGACTGATCACACAGGCACAGAGGCCCAAACATACAGTGAAGAATAAGGTTCTGGCAGGTGAAACTACCACCTCTTCCAAGAAGCCTTTCCTGATTTCTCACCTGGAATAGCCTCTTTCCCCCTCTGTGTTCCGAGCAGTAGGTCCAAACCCCTCTTGGGTCGCTGTACCTACTAAGCTGAGTTGTATTCATCTCTGTTTCTCTCCAGTGCTCAGCAGAGCAACTGGTGCCTGGTAGCTACAAATAAGTCTGAGATGGAGAAGTGATACTTTCTTGGACTAGGAAGTTAAATTAGATCCCCTCTAAGGTCTGTGGTCATGGTCAGTGGTAATGGTCTGCAATTCTGTTGTTCTGTGCACGTTAGAGGTGAGAGAAAAGTTCTAATTTCTTATCTCTTCATCACCCTGCAATAAACTTCCCAGCCACAACTACAGTCATTGCTTTCTTTCCATCCCTCTCCTTACAAAGCTTTGTTGTATCTTTTATGCATGCTACATGATAAATATTGACCAGATAAAGGAAAATGCTGACTGATAAAACAGAGGAGGAAGGAGATTTGATATTGTTTGTCTTTTAATTACTTGTTTACTAATTTGGTTTTTGTCTGTGGCGGGTCTTTGCTGCTGCTCAGACTGTTCCCTAGTTGCGACAAGCAGGGCCGCCTCTCTGGCTGCGGTGCACAGGCTTCTCATTGCCTGGGCTTCTCTTGTTGAGAGCACAGGCTCTAGGGCCCTTGGGCTTCAGGAGTTGTGGCTCACAGGCTTAGTTGCTCCGTGGCATGTGGAATCTTCCCAGACCAGGGATCTAACCCATGTTCCCTGCATTGGCAGGCAGATTCCAATCTACTATACCACCAGGGAAGTCCTGATATTTTGCATTTTGCAGAGAAGTCAGTGGAAGGCTGCCTCTGAAATCAAACCTTTTGTTTTCCCAGTGTAGCCTTCAGAACAGGCAAGGTTATGCTACAGTAACAAATGAGCTCTAACTTCACTGGCTCAGAACAACTAGGGCTTAGGTCTTAACTCCACCACGTGTCTACTGTGGGTCACAGACCCAAACATGGGCTTCCCAGGTGGCGCAGAGGTAAAGGGATCGCAAAGAGTCGGACACAGCTGATCACACAGGCACACAGGCCCAAACATACAGTGAAGAATAAGGTTCTGACAGGTAAAACTACCACCTCTTCCAAGAAGCCTTTCCTGATTTCTCACGTGAAGTCAGGTGAAAGGGGCTGAACTCATGGAATACCACATACAGGATGAAGCCGAAGTAGCCCTACCTGCTGCTGCTGCTAAGTCACTTCAGTCGTGTCCGACTCTGTGTGACCCCATAGACGGCAGCCCACCAGCCTCCCCCATCCCTGGGATTCTCCAAGCAAGAATACTGGAGTGGGTTGCCATTTCCTTCTCCAATGCATGAAAGAGAAAAGTGAAAGTGAAGTCGCTCAGTCTGTCCGACTGTTAGCGACCCCATGGACTGCAGCCCACCAGGCTACTCCGTCCATTGGATTTTCCAGGCAAGAGTACTGGGGTGGGGTGCCATTGCCTTCCCCGAGCCCTACCTAGAACCTGGCAATGCCCAAGAGAAAAAGGATCTCTTGAAGTTCCAGCCCCTACAATTCAGTGATTCCCACCCAGAAGAGGCACATGTCACTTCTCACCATTTATCAGCCAAAACTACTCACACACTGCTCCCCATCCCACCCAGACTAGGAAGTCAGAGAGCCCAAAGCATTTGGGAAATAGTCCTCCTAGCTGCAATCCTCCCATCCCTATTCAGACCTCATTTAATCATTTTTCTAAATTCCCTTTCACCCCAAGAACTTCTGCCCATAGGCACTGCCTCAGGGTGAGGCCTGGCTAAGCCTTGGTTGATTGTACGGTATGACTGTTACTCTCCAGGTGAAAGGGAAAGAGAAGTCCTTCAGTCGTATCCAACTCTTTGTGACCCTGTGGGCTGTAGCCTACCAGCCTCCTTCACTGATGGAATTTTCCAGGCTAAAGTACTGGAGTGGGTTGCCATTTCCTTCTCCAGGGGAACTTGCTGACCCAGGGATCGAACCTGGGTCTCCCCGCATTGCAAGCAGATGATTTACCATCTGAGCCACCAGGGAAGCCCACTCTCCAGGTAAAACAACATACAAATACAATTGGGGTCTGTCTATTTCAAAACCTGGAATGGCCCCTAGAAACTGTTGAGGAGAAAGGGCTCTGTGTATGGATGATCTTGGGAAATTCAGAGGCGAGGAAGGAATGGATACAAAATCAGAATTCTGACTTGTGTGTGCCATCCACAGTGAACACAGACACTTGCCAAGGCCACCAGTACCTGCAGGCTGAATTCTATCCCGTTCCTGTAGGTGACACCTTCACTGTACCGTCTTGTTCAGATCTGGCAGAACTGGCTGCCAGTTTCTGGAGAGAGACCTGGGCCCAGGGCACTGGAAGACAGAGAGTTCTTTTGCATCCTTGAGGAAGGGGGGCATGTCTTAGGCCAACCTCAGGCAGAGGCCCCAGACTAGCCCCTCCCAGGAGGGACTTTGCCTTTTTGCATCTCTCTGGCACCTCCAGCACAAAGTACGCTCAGTTAACCAGAGCACAGTCAGTATTTGTGGAGTTGAATAAGAAACCATGTGCCCACAGCATGTGGAGGTCTGAGGGCGCAGCCCTGCTCCAGGTAGGTAAACCGCGAGTGCGCAAGTGGGTCACTCCTGACATGGCTCTGAGCGGGGCTCTTCTTCCCCGGCCTTTCAGAACAAGGTAGGGAAGAGAGAAAGGACAGAAGAAATAGAGAAGGGGGGAAGGCAGAAGGGAGGGAGTAGAGGAAGAAGAGAAGAGAGAGGCGCTATTATTGTTTTGCTTTCTGATGCTGCCTTTGCCCTTCCTCCCGGTTTAGGCCCAAGAGACTCCTCTCCCTCCCTTACTGAGGAAAGAGGCCTGTCAGACACTCAGACCCTTGGACACGACCCCAGGCAATGGTGTACACCCAAAGGATGCCACACCCGGATATAAATCCCCATAGGCATGGTGCAGTCCTCGAGACATTCATAATAGGATCCCAAGGATGCTGTAGAAATGAGGTCGGAAGAGCATGACTGAATTCATCTTTATCTCCTGAATCACCCCGTCACTGTATCCTTCCATGAGTTAACAGAGGCCAAAAGAATAGCCACTTCCTCGGTCCTCAGATAAACATGAGGTTACATTTCTGAAAAATCTCATGGGGCACTTATTTAATGTGTCATTTTCCAGTGGTCTCTAAGATCTGGGAACTACTGTGACCACGTCCGTATCAAACCTAATATGACAGTGTAGACACGAGGCAGTCTAGAAATACATATGAAATGAATGATATGATTTTTACCTAGCAGCCTGCAAAGGTTATAAAATATTGATGAAACCCAGTGCTGGGAAGGGTAGGGAGAAAAGAGAAGCTATACATACTGATGGTGGAAGTGATTATAAATTGATACAAATTTTATAACATTTCTGAAAAGTGATCCAGCAATAACTTGTCTAATATCACCAAATAATTGTTGAGAGAGTCAGAGCATTCATGTACTTTGTGCTAAAACCACCAAAGTGCCTAATAATTAGGGTTTGGCTAAACAAGTAACTTGACTAAATCAGTTAACAATGTTAAAACACAGTGTGTATATTTGCTCCTGTTTTTGGATAAACAGATATAAATAAATTTATATACATATATATGTATATATTATTGGAAAAGGAAATAGCATCCCACTCCAGTACTCTTGCCTAGGAAATCCCATGGACTATAGCCTGCAAATCCCATGGACAGAGGAGCCTGGCAGCCTGCAGTCCATGGGGTCTCAAAGAATGGACACAAGTTAGCAACTAAACAACAACAACAAAGGTATATATTATACAATAAAGTATTAATAGTAGGTATTCCTGGGTATTGAGTTGTTTTAAATTGATTTACTGTATTCTCTGTTTTTTAAAGAGAACATATTATTTTTTAAAAAGGAAAACTGTACAACTATCTTCATTTTCAGAGGGAAAACTATTCTAATAAAAGAATATGTTTCTTCAATCACCAAACCCCAATTAAACCCCTACTTCCTCCATGATGTTTTCTTTACTTACTTCAGCCTAGGGAGATCTCTTCCTGCTTGTATTAGACCCCTCTTCTATAATTCAGCAGGCTTCCCAGGTGGCTCAGTGGTCAAGAATCTGCCTGCCAATGCAGGAGACGCAGGAGACATGGGTTTGATCCTTGGGTTGGGAGGATCCTCTGGGCAGCCCACTCCAGTATTCTTGCCAGGAGTATTCTATGGACAGAGAAGCCTGGCGGGCTACAGCCCATTAGGTCACAAAGAGTCGGACGTGACTGAGCATGCACGAGTACCCTATAATTCAGCACCGCCGTATATTTGAGAGTCACTTGGCAAGCTGTACCCCATCTCCTGGGCCACACTGCATAAGCTAAGGAAGAGTGACACTGGGATCTGTTGCCACAGACATCTGCTAAATACGCAGCAGATGACCATGAGGACTTGCCAGTTAATTTCCTGATATGTTACAATGGTTTTCTGTTGCTACCTACCCCAGGCCAGACACTGCTAACATGTGACACACACCACTGCTAGTCCTCTTCTCAATCACATGAAGACAGCGTGAGCATCCCATTACGTGTGCTGTGTGCATGCTCAGCCACTCAGTCGTGTCCAGATCTTTGCGACCCCAGGGACTGTAGCCCACCAGGCTCCTCTGTCCAAGGAATTTTTTAGGCAAGAATACTGGAGTGGGTTGCCATGCCCTCCTCCAGGGGATCTTTCCAATCCAGGGATCAAACTGCGTCTGCCCATCTCCTGCGTTGGCAGGTGGATTCTTTACCATCAAACCACCTGGAAATCCCCACATCCCATCACACAGATGACAAAACTGAGCCTCAGAAAGATTAAGAGACTTGCTTACATTGACAGTGCTGTCATATGCTTGTAGGACATGGATTTGAACCACAATTACGTGGCACCAAGACCCACACTTGAGACTGAATCAACCATGTCTCTATCCATACTACAAACATTGAACAGCACCTCACCTAGACTTCTCATCAAGATCAATCTAATCAAGATCGGCCCTTCAAGGAGCTTGGGGGCAGAGGTCATATAAATGCAGGGGAATTAGGGGTCCACCAATCAGGAGTTAATGGAGAGATTTTCCACTAGTCATCTAGATTCTGGCCTTTGCACTCACAGACATGCTCACTTTCACAGCCTTTCTTCAGTTCAGTTCAGTTCAGTCACTCAGTCGTGTCCGACTCTTTGCAACCCCATGAATCGCAGCACGCCAGGCCTCCCTGTCCATCACCAACTCCCAGAGTTCACTCAGACTCACGTCCATCGAGTCAGTGATGCCATCCGGCTATTTCATCTTCTGTCGTCCTCTTCTCCTCCTGCCCCCGGTCCCTCCCAGCATCAGAGTCTTTTCCAATGAGTCAACTCTTCGCATGAGGTGGCCAAAGTACTGGAGTTTCAGCTTTAGCATCATTCCTTCCAAAGAAATCCCAGGGTTGATCTCCTTCAGAATGGATTGGTTGGATCTCCTTGCAGTCCAAGGGACTCTCAAGAGTCTTCTCCAACACCACAGTTCAAAAGCATCAGTTCTTCGGCGCTCAGCCTTCTTCACAGTCCAACTCTCACATCCATACATGACCACAGGAAAAACCATAGCCTTGACTAGACGGACCTTAGTCGGCAAAGTAATGTCTCTGCGTTTGAATATGCTATCTAGGTTTGTCATAACTTTTCTTCCAAGGAGTCAGCGCCTTTTAATTTCATGGCTGTAGTCACCATCTGCAGTGATTTTGGAGCCCAAAGATTCTGGCCTTTGCACTCACAGACATGCTCACTTTCACAGCCTTTCTTAGTGCAGGTCAAATCTCGGTGACTTTTAAATACTGGTTTAACATCCCTTCTCCTTTCACCCTACAACAGTCATTTAGATAGGAGGATAAGTTGAGTCTGCATAAAAAATTGGTTCAATCAATATTCACCTTCGTTTTGTTCTTCTTGCCCTGGGGTGTAGTGAAAAACCATGCCTCTCAGAGTTGTTTATGACCCTCGGTGGAGATGAAAGGACTCTCTATAAACCTACTGACTGAAAAGTAGTGTGAGGTGTCAGGACACAAAAAAAGAGGAATTATCTATAAATTTAGGGTGAAAGATGTTTTTTCCTAAAACAATCTCTTGCATTTGTGGGCAGCCTGAGAAATATCTGTTACATACTTGTCTTCAAAATACTAAACTCCTGTATATCGAAAGAAAAGGAGCAAAGTTAAACAGCAAGCAAAATCGTGATGGAAACACTCATTAAGGGAGACAGAGAGGTAGGAGAAAGAAAGGGGGAGGGAGAGAACAAGGAAGTTGAATAAAGGAGGAAGGGAGAGAGAGAGGGAAAGAGAGAAAAAGAGAAAAATGAAGGGTGAAACTATGATATATAATGAGCTCATATCCCTGGTGGCTCAGAGGGTAAAAGCATCTGTCTACCATGCGGGAGACCCGGGTTCGATCCCTGGGTTGGGAAGATCCCCTGGAGAAGGAAATGGCAATCCACTCCAGTACTATTGCCTGGAAATTCCCCATGGATAGAGGAGCCTGGTAGGCTACAGTCCATGGGGTCGCAAAGAGTCAGACACAACTGAGTGACTTCACTTCACTTCACTTCATGAATAACTAATAATGTCATCAAATCTCAGTAGACATATGGACAAAATCCATGGACAGGATTCTTCACACATACAGAAAGGAAATATAACTTGATAATAGAACTAGGAAAGATACAAACTCAATAATTTAAGAGAAGCAAACCAAAACAAAAAGATGCCATATTCACGTAGCAGAGTAGCAAAGGTTTGTATGATATGATACGTTTCCCTTTGAACAACCCCCTCAGGAGCACAGGTGCCCTTTATCCTAGCAGTGGGGCTGAGGTACCAAGTGCAGTTACGTATAACGCATGAAGTATGACATCCACCAGCCCTGCTACAACCCACTACAAACAGTGATAGCGATGTCTTTACTGGAGCAGCCCCTAAGGACTTGGATCTAGTTAAAGAGACAGCTCTCTGCTGCTCTGACCTCCCTGATCCCTGTGAGCTACTGAACAGTCTTTAAAATATTCATGATCTTCTTAGCTAGCAGAGGAGTTGCCTTTAACCAAGAACTCTGATTGACACATACTTGACTTTTCAAAGCTCACTTTCTCCATGGGAAAATGCAAGGAATGATGTGTATTTCTAAGTGAAAAAAAAAAAAAACACTGTACGAGTCTAACTATATGACATTCTGGAAAAGGCAAAACTATGGAAAGAGTAAAGGATCAGTGGTTCCAGGGATTAGGGGGAGAGAGGAATGAATAGTTGGAGCACAGAGGATTTTTAGGGCAGTGAAGCACTCTGTATGATACCATAATGGTGAGCAAAACCTCATGGAAACTATGGACTTTGGGTGATTATAATGTGTCAATACAACTTTATCAGTTGTGATGAATGTTCCATCAGTCAGGTTGTGCATGAGTTGGCGCAAGCATATGAGAAATCTCTACTTTCCCTCACTTTTGCTGTGAACCTTGAATTGATCTACCATATTGTCTTAATTTTAAAAGGACATCTTCAAGTATTTTTTTAATTAGTTTATTTCTTGGCCACACCTCAGCTTGCAGGATCTCAGTTCCCTGACCAGGAATTGAAGTCAGGCCACAGCTGTGAAAGCCCAGAATCCTAACCACTAGGCTACCAAAGAACTCCCTAAAAGGACATCTTTATAGGAAAAATTTATGATATAAAATGCTAGTAAAGTAATGCTCAAAATTCTCCAAGCCAGGCTTCAGCAATACGTGAACCGTGAACTCCCTGAT
>SJYX01023469.1:137333-157278 GCA_006410675.1 Oreotragus oreotragus | reverse complement strand
AGAGTTGGACTGTGAAGAAAGCTGAGCACCGAAGAATTGATGCTTTTGAACTGTGGTGTTGGAGAAGACTCTTGAGAGTCCCTTGGACTGCAAGGAGATCCAACCAATCCATTCTGAAGGAGATCAGCCCTGGGATTTCTTTGGAAGGAATGATGCTAAAGCTGAAACTCCAGTACTTTGGCCACCTCATGCGAAGAGTTGACTCATTGGAAAAGACTCTGATGCTGGGAGGGATTGGGGGCAGGAGGAGAAGGGGACGACCGAGGATGAGATGGCTGGATGGCATCACGGACTCGATGGACGTGAGTCTGAGTGAACTTCGAGAGATGGTGATGAACAGGGAGGCCTGGCGTGCTGTGATTCATGGGGTTGCAAAGAGTCAGACACGACTGAGTGACTGAACTGAACTGAAATGAACTGAACTGAAAGAATTTAAATTTAAAGATGGGACTAAGCAACCTTTAAGATTCTGGGGTGGGTTGAATTGAAACCTGATATTTCCAGATTCCTGTAGTTGGATCAGGTCAGTGCCATTAATAATTGGAACTCAAACAGAGAACCTTTTATACATGACCTCTACCAGGAGTTGGAGCGGGGTGTATCGCCCTCAAAGTGATGTTTCTCAAGAAAGAGCAGGTTGAATGTTGAGCACTGGCAGACAACAAGCACCTTGGAACACAGGTTTTATTCTGTAGAGTCAGATCTTTAATAGTCAAGATGTCAAATACTCTCATTATAATAATGATAAACCCAGGGCTCTGAAAATGAAACCAAGAATGCTGATCAGCAAGGGAGAGCAGCAAGGACTAATTGCGCACAGCAGGGTGTGAATCTTCAGAGCCAAGGGAGCAGAAGATTATGCCTCAGAGAGAGTGCGGTACCGTGACTCAGGCAGGAGTTCTGATATCCGAGGTCAGCCACCAACTGATCATGTGGCTTAAAACAAGTCATTCTCCTTCCCTGGGACGCAATAGGCACCTGAGATAAAGCCAGAGAAATGCAGTATCCAGATACCTAAGTGTTTGTTAGGATATGTTGAGTAAAAGGGCTTCCCTGGTAGCTGAGATGGTAAAGAATCTGCCTGCCAGTGTAGAAGACCCAGGTTCAACCCCTGGGTTGGGAAGATCCCCCGGAGAAGGGAATGGCTACCCACTCCAGTATTCTTGCCTGGAGAATCTCATGGATGGAGGGGTCTGGTGGACTACAGTCCATGGGGTCGCAAAAAAAGTCCAACATGACTGAACGACAACACACACACAAGTAAAAGGACTCCGGTAGTGACTCTCAGTGGTGACGATCTCTAGAGGGTGGGGAAGGAGCCATCTCTTCTCCCTGGTTTTCCCTGTAACGTTAACACCATTTAGACAAGAACACACCTCCTCTTGAGTAGTACTAGATTACACTCAATAGAGTTGATCTTCACCAAAATCAATCATCTAATGATACCATTTAAGTGACTCCTGACCAAGCAATTGTATTAGTCAGAGACACTGGGAGTCAGAAATCCAATTCCAACCAGCATTAACCAAAAGGAAACGTCAAGGGGCAAAGCCAGCTTTAGGCATGAGTGGATTCAAGGTTTGAAGACACGTCATAAGGATAGTGTCTCTTTGCAGCATTGCGCCTGCTCACCTGTGCATGGTTCTCATTTTCAGGTGGCCACCAGGTAAGCTCCAGGCTTACCTTCTTTAGCACTGTATCCCCTGTGAGAAGTGCCTGCCTCCTGAACAGCTCCAGCAAGTGTCCAGTGCTTCATTTGGCTGGGCCCGGCTATGGTCACCTGTCACTGGAACAGAGATCATGGTGTTCTCGTCACCCAACTCTGGATAGTATGTTCATCCTGGAGCCAGACATGAGATCAGTCCCATCCACACCACGAAAAGCAAGAGTGGCGGCAAGGGGGTCCCCAGAGGCCACCACCCCCAGGAGGCCAAAATGGATTCTGCTACAAGACAGGATGCCAGATGTATTCATTTCCCACTGCTTCTGTAACAAATTTCCAAAAATTTAGTGGCTTAAAATAACACAGATTTATCATCGTACAGCTCTGGAGGTCAGAAGTGGGAAGTCAGTCTCAGTGGGTTAAAATCAAAGTGTCATCAGGGCTGTGTCGGTTCTGGAAGCTCTAGGAAGAATGTGTTTCTTTCCTTTCTCTAACTTTTGGAAGCCACTTGCATTCCTTAGCTTGTAGCCTTGTCGTCTACCTTCAAAGCCTCTGCATGACGTCTTCCAATCTCTCTCTGACTCTGATGCTTTTGTCTCCCTCTTAATAAGGCCTTATTATCTGAGTCCACCCAGATAATCAGAATGATCTTCCCATCTCAAAATCATTAACTTAGTCACATTTGCAAAGTTCCTGTTGCTATATAAAGGTCACATATTTATGGGTTCCAGAGATTAGGATTGGACATCTTTGTGGACCATTACTCAGACTATCATTGTGGACAGGAAAAAAAAGATTACCCTTTTTTTAACTACATCTGTACCTGTCCACAGTGTACAAATGTCAGTAAAGTTGGCTCTGGCCAGCAAGGAATGTCATGTAGGTCAGAAGTTTACTAGGGACTTCGCTGGTGGTCCCATGGAGAAGATTCCAAGCTCCAACACAGGGAGTCCAGGTTCAATTTCTGGTTGGGAACTAGATCCCACATGCCATAACAAAGAGTCTGCATGATGTAACTAAAGATCCTGCATGTCACAACTAAGTCCCAGTGCAGCCAAATAAATAAAAAATTTTTAAAAGGAAGTTTACTGGACATCAAGTCTAAAGACACAAGTTCAAATTCAAGCTCTGCCCATGACTTAGCCTTCTTTCGGTCTCAGTTTACCTGTACAATGAATACGCTTACCTCAGTGGCTGAGCTGTTGTGACACAATATTCATAAAAGCATATTTACATTGTGAACATCGTACAAATGCAGATGCTCTTTCAGAAAGGAAATGTGAGGATGTAGAGGAAAATGTGGAAGCAGAAACAGATCTTATTTTCTTGGGCTCCAAAATAACCTGGACAGTAGCTGCAGCCATGAAATTAAAAGACGCTCCTTGGAAGGAAAGCTATGACAAACCTAGACAGCATATTGAAAAGCAGAGACATCACTTTGCCAACAAAAGTCCATATAGTCAAAGCTATAGTCATGTACGGATGTGAGAGTTGGTCCATAAAGAAGGCTGAGTACTGAAGAATTAATGCTTTCTAATCGCGGTGCTAGAGAAGGCCCTTGAGACAGCAAGATCAAACCAGTCAATCCTAAAGGAAATCAGACCTGAAAATTCATTGGAAGGACTGGTGCTGAAGCTGAAGCTCCCAGTACTTTGGCCACCTAATGTGAAAAGCCAACTCACTGGAAAAGATCCTGATGCTAGGAAAGCTTGAGGGCAGGAGGAGAAGGGTGGCAGAAGATGAGATGGTTAGATAGCATCACTGACTCAATGGACGTGAATCTGAGCAAACTCTGGGGGATAGTGAAGGACAGGGGAGCCCATGGGGTCACAACGAATCGGACATGACTTAGCAACTGAACAACAGGAACAATAATGCCACAGGGTCTCCTCACAGAAGGAAAGGTCTCATCTAAAGCGAAAAGATCCCTCACCAGCTCTGAGGCATGAAGCAGTATTGGGAGCCAAGATTACCAAGGGAGAAAAGGACTGTATTTCTTTAGCTCCCATTAACCATTACCAACCACCGGGCCTGGTCGCCCCGATTCTAGAGTTTACTCCTCATAGGATGTTGTGACTTTGAAGACGAGAGGAGCCACCTGTTCCCACCTCCACCTTGGGACCCAGCCAGGGATGAATGATCAGACCCAAGGGGCATATCAGACTCTGAGCAGAGGGAGGAGGTCATGCCATTCCTTCCATAAGTAACTTGGAGGGGAGGGCGGCAAGAAGTTCCCCTACAGCCACATTCAGCACAGGGTCGTGGCACTGGTGGAAGGACATGTCTGGCTGGCGAGGTGGCCTGCGTGGGATATGCATGGCTTCAGCAAGCAATTCACAGACTTCCCAGGCGGTCCAGTAGTTAAGACTCTACTTTCCAATGTAGGAGGTGCAGGTTCAATCCCTGGTCAAAGAGCTAAGGTTCCACATGCCTTAAGGTGCAGCCAATAATTTAAAAAGAAAGAAAGATAGTCACCTCCAGCAGAACCTAGACTCTATAATGATGCAGTGGTCACTGATCCAGAGAAGACACATGGATCGGAGGCCCTGTGCAGAAAAGAGTTAACGTAGCCAACCTGAGACTGTTTGCAAGGGTAGCTGTTGGCTGGCATCTGGGAACCTGGATCCATAGAGGGCTCTCAACATCCCCAGAATGGACAATAGTGATTCTCTGAAACTCTTTGTATTCACAATGTAGTTTACGCAGAACCCCTGCCTTCCTTCTGCAAGTCTGGAGTTTTGCTACAAAGGATCCCTACCTGACTGGCCCCAGTAAGGTCCCAGAACTCCTAGGCTCAGGGAACTTCCTTGATAGCCACTGCTTCACACGTCTTGTCACACTCGCTGCTAAAGTGATTAGAGCATCCTGTGTGACTCCGCGGGGAGGAGGCTCTGGACTCTTGCACCTGGCTTCCTCCAGCCTCCTTTGCTGACTTTGCTCCTTTGTGCCTTTGCCCTTTGCTGACTTTGCTTTGTACCCATTCACTGTAATAAGTCACAGCCATGAATATAATACATGATGACTGCTATAAGCCCTCCTAGTGAGTTTTCAAGGTTGGGGTGGTCTTAGGGACCCCTGACTCAGGCCTTTTCCCCCATGCCTCTCGGTGTCACTTGAGTCCTCCTCCACACACCCAGATCAGGAGACTGGATGTGCTGAGTGTAGATGTTTGGTGGCCTCAGCTTCTTATATCTCTCTTTTCTTAATGTTTATTTTATTTTATTGGCTGTGCTGGATCCTAGTTGCAGGATCTTCAGTCTTTGGTGAGGCATGCAAACTCTTAGTTGTGGCATGCGGGATCTAGCTCCCTGACCAGGGACTGAACCCTGGCCCCTGCACTGGGAGCATGGAGTCTTAGCCACTGGGCCACTAGGGAAGTCCCTCCTTATCTTTCAGTGAGACTTGGAATGCTACCATATCTAAATTCTTGATCACTGCTCATTAAAATTGCATAGTTCTATATAAGTGTATGTGTGTGTGTCTGAGCATATTGTCTTAGTTCAGGTTGCTATGACAAAATTACCATCCACTGGGTGGCTTAAACCACAAGCGTGTCTCAGTTCTGGAGGCTGACAGTGAGGGGAGAGAGCCTACCTCGCAGCTGTAGAGAGACCCCTTCTTGCCTTGTCGTGACAAAGAGGAGAGAGAGGACTGTGAACCCATCACAAGGGCTTTACCCTCAAGACCTGCTTGTCTCCCAAGGCCCTGCTTCCAAATACTGTCCTATTGGGGATTAGGGTTTTAGCCAATGAATTGTGAAGAGACACAGTCATGCACCCCGTAGTACGTATACTACATTCCTCAGTAGAGGTAGGAATTTCTTATTAAGCTTTTCTTTTTTATTCTTTATCCTTAATAAAACCCCACAGATCCTTATAGAGAAATTATATTTACAGATTGATCCATTAAAAAAAAAAAATCACCATTTTGGCTTGACCATCGAGAGTCAGGTTTGTTTTTGTCTGTGTCCAGGTGAGTCAAAAATAAACACCTTCAGATTTTAAAGTTTTGTAAATAGGAAAATTTCCCGAAATCCAAGGCCATTCCATAAATCGGTGCCTGAGGAATACTGGCCTAGTAGACTTCAGAAGTCCTTGCCAGCTCTAATGGGCTATGATTTTTCATATGGAACTCACTCAAGACAGGTGTCTGGATCAGAAAGTGCCTTTCCAACACTATAATTTCATGTTTCTTAGATTGTATAAATCCCTCTTTAACACTCTCATTTTTGCTTTCATATATATACGCTTTTAAATTTAAATGCTTTAAAATTCTTCTTTCATATTTTAGGGGAAAATGCAAGACTGAAATGCTTGAAGGAAAGCCAAAATACCAAAATTTGGATAAATTAAGCAAGTAAAAGAGAGAGAAGTGATGGGAGGGGTGGAAAATGTTTTCTCTGTGCACTTTCCATCTCAAAAATGTAAATTCCGTCTAGTCCAGGGCCTTAACCTTGTTTAGAATCAGTTCTTCACACTGGCCCAAAGTAGGTGCTCAATAAACATTTGTTAAATAAATGAATGAATTTATCAATTCATTTTATCATCAATATATCTGGAGTTGAATTTATCTGTACACTTTTATTAGAATTCCCTGTGCTTCCCAGGTATACAGGTCGTGGCTCTCTGAAGGCAGTTTTTGTTGTTGTGGTTTTTTTCCTATGGAGGCACAGAAGGAACAATTCACCCTTTCTGAGGCCTCAACAAGACAGGCAAAGGGAGTCTGTACTTTTAAAGGAAGATATGTTTGGCCCCTTTGACTTGCCAGGAACTTGCCCTAAGTAAACAGGTGAAGAGCTTGTGTGACCATGCCTTATGGAAGTTTCTAGAATGAGTCTCGAGGGTGGTATGTAGTCTATGGTGGTCAAGATCATAGCCTCCTTTCCAGGTCGCTATTTCTGGGCTAAGTCAGGGTAGCCTTAGGCAAATTCCCCAAATTCTTGGTGCCCTGGTTTCCCCATCTATGAACTGATGCTAATGACAGCTCCTCCCTGAAGGGTGTTGAGACTGTCTCTTATACACATCTAGATGTGTATAAGAGACAGGTTCNGATGCTAATGACAGCTCCTCCCTGAAGGGTGTTGAGATGATTAAATGAGTTAAAATACATAAAGTACTTTTAAATATACACGTGTATATATATATTTGGGGGGGGGGCTGTGCCAGATGTTAGATGCCGTACAAGGGATTTTTTTTTTTTCAGTTGCAGCATGTGGGACCTAGTTCCCTGATCAGGTCCCCCGCATTGGGAGCAAAGAGTCTTAGCCTCTGGGCCACCAGAAAAGACTATAGAAAGCACTTTTCAAGCTCGTGTGGACAAAAAAAAATGTTGTCTGCTGAACCAGTAAACAGTGAATGTTGCCTGCCATCAAGCTAATAGCCACTGCGGCTGCCCCTGCAGTGTGTCCTGAGGGGAATTCAGGGTGGATTGAAACAGGATTCTGACCCTAGATAGCGAAGACGATAAAGAAAAACTTCAACGAGCCTAAATTCGCGCATCTTCCCATATAAGCTGCTGCTGTTTAGTCACTAAGTCCTGTCTGGCTCTTTCAACTTTTCGTTCAGTCTTTTCGTCACGTCCAGCTCTTTGTGACCCCATGGACTGCAGCGCGCCAGGCTTCCCTATTCCTTCACTACTTCCCAGAGTTTGCTCTAGTTCACGTCCACTGAGTTGGTGATGCTATCTAACCATTATGTTGTACACCTTAAACGTATACCGTGCTGAATGCATGTCAATTATGTCTCAATAGAACTAGAGGAAAAAGTGGGAAACAGAAAGGACAAAGGCACAAAATAGCGCTGGGATCTTTGTGCTGTTGGTGCCTCAGTCTCCTAGAAAAATGCCTGGCATGTGGTAAATGCTCAATAAATACGCGTTGATTAAATAGGAAACTGAGGCAAATTAAGCATTACTCCTTCTAGAGGAGAATGATGAGGCCCAGAGAGGTTGAGTAATTTTCCCAAGTTTCGCAGAGCTAGGAAACACTGTATCTAGGACCTGAACCCAGCACTTTCCACTACAAGCCGAGTACAGAATAGTAACATGTGTATGGGATTGGGTGAATAGAATGTGATACAATAGCTTTTGGTTTGAGATGAGCCAAAGGGTGGGAGTCTTCACTACTCATCTGTTAGTGTTGATGAGCAGACTATTTTAGTTTAGAATATAAAATGTAGGGGAGCCGAATTCCCCATCCTGAAGTGTGTCTTTTTGGCATAAGCATGGTTATTTTTAAAAAAACACAGCAGACGTGGGAGAGGCTCTGAAAATACAGTAGAAGTTACCCTTCATAAGAGATGTTTCCGTGTATATGGAAATCTCCATTTGTAAGGGTGTCTCCCTGCTATACCAAGAAGAGGAAGATGCCTCAATTTCTAGAAACGTACTGGTGGAGATGACAAGGACTTACATCTGCGGCACAGCCTCGCCCTTGTCCACTGCCCCTCCCATCACTGGTGAACCTCCCATCACTGAGTCCCCATCCCAAACATCTTATTTTGTCTTTAGCGGAAGATGGCATTTATTTTTTTAAAAACGTTTCCGTTTTCTTCATCCATGCTTCTTTTTTGAGGCTGACTTATTTTACCCATCTATATTCTGGCTGTGGTGGGTCCTTACGGCTGCACGCGGGCTTCCTCCAGTTGCAGTGTGCGGGCTTCTCACTGAGGTGGCTTCTCTTGTTTCGGAGCAACAGGCTGCAGGTGCTCAGGCTACACACAGGAGCAGTAGTGGCTTGAGGGCTCTAGAGCGCAGGCTCAGCAGGGATCAAACCCTGTCTCTTATACACATCTAGATGTGTATAAGAGACAGCATTTCCCACTGCTTCTGTAACAAATTTCAGGTGCTCAGGCTACACACAGGAGCAGTAGTGGCTTGAGGGCTCTAGAGCGCAGGCTCAGCAGGGATCAAACCCATGTCCCCTGCACTGGCAACAGATTCTTTACCACTGGACCACCAGGGAAGTTCAGAAGATGGTATTTAAAGTGAGGACCTCCACCTTTTTAGAGAGTAGAACCTAGAAGGGAAGAAGCCCCTTCTCTGCTACCAAATAGGGTCTAGAGCAGATAGCTCGTTGCAGGAGGTAGTGGGCAGATCACCCTGGCCTCCAGGCCTGCAGGAACCCTGATGGGCCAAGTCTACACTCCCTGTGGCTCAGTTTGACTAGGTAGCAACATAAACAATGCCTCCCATGTGCTAAGCACAAAGCAAAAGACAAGCAGAGGCTTAGAGGGAACCAGAGTTCAAACCTTCTACCCACCAGCTGTACAGCCTTGAGCAAGCTACTTCTTTTTGACCCTCAGTTTTCTCATCTGCAAAATAGGAATAAATAAAACCCACTTTCTGGGGCTTTTAGAAAGGTCAAATGAGATGATACCTATGAAAGGAGGAAGAGGGCAGAAAGGGGAATGTTGCCCACTGACCTCCCAAAAGACAGAAAAACCCATAGATTAAGCAAAGCTAAGTTCGTCGGACTGATTGCAGTTAAGAGAGAATGTCACCATGACGTTTGAAGGATGTCTCAGAAGAAGGATGTCTCAGAGGACAGTTAAAGGGTTTCGGGCTGGAGACAGTTGGTTTCAAAGTGTGTCTTGCATAGCTGGGGATTGTTGCAATTTGGGGCATAGACAATGATAAAAATAGCTTTTGATCTGGTTTCAGTCAAGGAGTGGGATTCTTCATTACAAAGCTGTTAGTCTTGACAAGCAAACTATTTGAGTTGGCTTACATTCTTATATTTGTTAAGACAAAATTCAAGCAAGTAAATTTGAAGGTCTGATTGGCTTTATTAGGAAATTTATGAATGGGGCAGCATCCACAGTGCTTTGAGGGGGTTGAACAAATTGGAAGGTTTATGTAGAAGAAGGATGGGGCAAGGAAACTATTAGCAAAAGACACAAAAGGATTATTTTTAGGCCAGGACATCTTTTGTGGCAGAGGGAACTATAAAGGTTTTACATACACATTGCTTCCTCTTCTTCTGGAGGTCAGGACAGGCAGGAATAGATATAGTCCCCTTGAAAATCACCTCATTTGTGCTGACCAGGAATTTCCAGGCTGGTTGATTAAGGTTACATTTCTGGTGAATACTGAAACTACAATTAGGTTAGGTCTTAAATCTAGATTTGGTATCATGGGCTTTAGCACAAGTGACACCATTTTGGGTCTGTGGTTTTTCTCTTTAATATATTCCAGGAATAAATATTTTTTTCTTTTCCCAGTATTAACACAAGGACAGAGACGTGTGTTCACACAGTTCTGAGTATGTCATCAAGCATGTCAGCAGAATGACCTCATTTAATTCCACAACAGTCCCAGGAGGACTTATCTTAGCCATCCTTCCTTGAGGTCCTAGGAAGTAGATTTTATTCATTGCTACTTGAAAGATATAGCAATATCAATAACCTCAGATATGCAGATGACACCGCACTTATGGCAGAAAGCGAAGAGGAACTGAAGAGCCTCGTGATGAAAGTGAAAGAGGAGAGTGAAAAACCTGGCTCAAAGCTCAACATTCAGAAAACGAAGATCAAGGCATCCGGTCTTATCACTGCATGGCAAATAGATGGGGAAAGAATGGAAACACTGACAGACTTTATTTTCTTGGGCTCCAAAATCACTGCAGATGTTTGACTGCAGCCATGAAATTAAAGGACACTTGCTCCTTGGAAGAAAAGCTGTGACCAACCTAGACAGCATATTAAAAAGCAGAGACATTACTTTGCTGACAAAAGGTCAGTATAGTCAAAGCTATGGTTTTTTCCAGTAGTCATGTATGGATGTGAAAGTTGGACCATAAAGAAGGCTGAGCACCAAAGAATTGTTTAGGCTCTTGAGAGTTCCCTGGACTGCAAAGAGATCAAACCAGTCAATCCTAATTGAAATCAACCCTGAATATTCATTGGAAGGACTGATACTGAAGCTGAAACTCCAATACTTTGGCCACCTGATGCAGTGACTCATTAGAAAAGACCCTGATGCTGGTAAGATTGAAGACAGGAGGAGAAGGGGATGACAGAGGATGAGATGGTTGGATGGCATCACTGACTCGATGGACATGAGCTTGAGCAAGCTCTGGGAGACAGTGAAGGATAGGAAAGCCTGGTTTCCTGCAGTCCATGGGGTTGCAAAGAGTCGGACATAACTGAGCAACTGAACAAGAACTTGAAAGATGAGGAGACTGAAGTCGGCAGGCGTTATTATTCATTCTGCTGCTGCTGCTGCTGCTAAGTCACTTCAGTCGTGTCCGACTCTGTGTGACCCCATAGACGGCAGCCCACCAGGCTCCCCCATCCCTGGGATTCTCCAGGCAAGAATACTGGAGTGGGTTGCCATTTCCTTCTCCAATGCATGAAAGAGAAAAGTGAAAGTGAAGTTGCTCAGTTTGTCCGACTGTTAGCGACCCCATGGACTGCAGCCCACCAGGCTCCTCCGTCCATTGGATTTTCCAGGCAAGAGTACTGGGGTGGGGTGCCATTGCCTTCCCCTATTATTCATTCTAGAGGGAAAAAATTGAGACTCAGAGAAGTTAAGGATTTTGCCAGAAGCTCACAGAGCTAGTCAGTAGTGGATTGAGAATGTGAATCTGGCACTTTTTTTAAAAAAAGATTTTTTTATTCAATGTGGACAACTTTTTAAGTCTTTATTGAATTTGTTACAATATTGCCACTGTTTTACATTTTGCTTTTTCTGGCCCCAAAGCACATCTGATCTGAGCTCCCCAGTTAGGGACTGAACCCTCACCCTCTGAACTGGAAGGTGAAGTCTTAACCACTGGACCACCAGGGAAATTCTGAGCACTTTTGACTGTGAGTTGAATATGAATACATCATAATATTCCCTTAAACAAAATGAGGAAAAGTGGAGCTATCTAAGCAGTATTTGTTACAGCCCAATCCAAAAAAAAAGAAATCTGTCAACAACAGAGTGGATAAATGGAATACTCGACAGCAGAGTGGAGTCACACAATGGAGTACAAGGAAGAAAATGAGGGGACACTGCCACCTTTCCCAACATGGGTACATCTCACAGGCACATATCAAGGGAAACAAGCTGGACACAAGAAACTACCTACTGTGCGGTCAGCTCATAGAAAGTTTATGAACCCATCGGTCAGAGGAAAGGACCGAAATTCCTTTGGGAAGGAGGCAGTGGTAAGCAGTAGAGACGCCTGCAGGGCAAGGCGGGTGTCTGGGAAGGAAAGTCAAAGTGAAAGTGAAGTCGCTCAGCCGCGTCCGACTCTGCAACCCCATGGACACCAGGCCCCTCTGTCCGTGGGATTTTCTAGGCAAGAGTACTGGAGGGGGTTGCCGTTTCCTTCTCCAGGGAATCTTCCCGACCCAGCAATTGAACCCAGGTCTCCCTCATTGTAGACAGATGCTTTACCTGGTCTCAGCCACCAGGGAAGTCTGGGAAGGAGGCAAAGCTCTATTTCTTTATCTCTTTACCTGGAGAGTGGTCACACAGCTGTGCTCACCTGTGCTAACTCATTGAGGATCACACTGATGGACTGTGAATTTTCCTATATATTTTTACTTAAAACTTTTTTTTTAAACAGAGATATTTATACTTTGTTTCAAATGTTAATTTCAAGATTGCTATTCCAGAGATGTCTGTGATCTTCCAAGTTGAAATTAAATGCACAAAGGCCCCCAAAGCACTCAACACAGCGTCTGGAATGGAGAGCTACACCATATAAATTCTAGCAAGTGTTATTAGTACTCTTATTATGTCTTTGACTTTCCAAACGGCAGTGGAGAACTTTTGAAAAGTACACCACGACTAATTCCCAGCTTGACTGCCAGGAGTTCGCTTAAAGGGGGCCAAAGGGTGGTACCAAAGTATAATCCCCCCGCCATGTAGGATCTTTACAAGCATGGCCACAGGCCATGGAGGGCTGGCAGGGGGCAGTGGGGATCCTGGGAGGGCCAGGCTGTCTGCCAACCTCCAGATCCCCTCCCGGGTCCATATGGTTTTCTTTGCCCTTTTTCCATTACCGGCACAGGACACCTTTTCATAACGTGGGCTTCTGGACTCAGCCTGAGCACAGGTGCAGGTACTTGTAGGAAAAGCAAAGCAGATGCTGGATGAGGGCGGCCACCAGGGCCAGCTGCTACTGCCACCTAGTTAACTGTGTCTCTCCCCAAAGGTCTTCTCTTCTCCAAGGGTACCTACACCTCTTCCCCACCTTGCGCCTTGCTCCCACGGCCGCCCAAGCCTGCACGCTACCCTGGGTCTAGGGCCCCCGTGCGTGCTCATGGGGCTGAGTTGACACACATGTATCACACGTACATTCTCACTCATACAGGCTCATGTGGTGACAGTCACGCACTCACACACATACACACATGCACGTTCACGCCATCTCACATCAAGAATGACTCAGGACAAACAACGCCATTTGTCCACTAGGAGAACCTGAACCCTGGGCACAGTTTCTCAAACCATGGTCCCCATAAATCCCTCCACACAGTCACCTGCTGTGTGAAAACATGCATCCTGAAGGCGAAACTACAGCATCCTGGCCCAGGAGAGTTGCATTTTTTTTGGGGCGGGGGGGGAGTTGCATTTTAACAAGTCACACAGGTGTGTTTTTTCTTACCGCAAACCTGAGAGCCAGAGATCTTTCTAGAAAGACAGAGGGATGCTTGGGCACAAAGAAGAACACTTCCGAGACAGGCGTGCACAGGGCAACGTGAGTCCACACCTCTGACCCCAAGACCCGCAGCTCTGGGTCTGGTTGAACTCGGAGGAGGCTGGGACCCACCATGGGACAAGAGGGAGGCAGAGGTTGGGTTTTTGTTCTTCAGCAGTAATGGAAGCATATCCCAAAGGCTGGAAGAGAGCAGATGTCACGCTCTACAGCAGGGTTATTTTCTCAACCCTGGAAGCTTTGGATGGGGACTTTTTTACTAGGTTGCTTGACTATCAGTTGACAGGTAATATACTATCCTAGCTTTTAATGGCTAAAACAACAACTATTTTATTATCTCACAAAAATTCTGTGGGTTGGCCAGCTGGCTCATTTGTGTAACCACAGAACCAACCCCAAACTGGCCCTACCCTGTTTTGAACAAGATACTGAGTTGTTTTCCAGAGACAAAGAACAAAACCCCAAGTCGGGCAGCTGCCATGCGCAGAGGAGATTTTGACCTCAGACCATGCCTGGAACCCAAGCACAGGGGCGTGCCCAGAACCTGAGGCCGGAGCCCTCTTAGGAGCACAGGGTCTGCGGTCCCGGAAAACCTGACGCTGAAGCGTCTCTAGCAGGCCTTACCGTAAAAGGCCAAGACCCAGGGCCCTCCAGCCAACGCCTGCCCGCCAGCGCCACCACACCCCAGCCTTCCTCCTCTAACTCAGAGAAGTGTGACTGAACCCAGACTGGGGAGGGAGGCTTGAGCCTTGCCTCCTGTCCCCTTGCTGGTCCACCTCACAACGCACCTCTTTCTTTTCCCAAAGGCCAGTACTGTAACGTGGGCTTCCGTGTGTGTTGGGCGTTGAGCCCTTTGCATCAGCACAGTGTCTGCTGGCCTCCCTTGGGGTCTCTCCTGTGGCTTCAGTAAGATGGCAGCTGGGACTGGAACTTTCAAAATGGCTTTGCTCACACATCTGGCATCATAGCAGTGGAAGGCTGGGCCTCTCTCTCTTTTCTCTCCCGTGGTCACACAGCTAGCTTGGGCTTCTTCACATGGCAGCTGGGTTGCAACAGTGAGCACTCTAGGAGAAAAGCAGTCCTTTCTCTCCCCTGGTTTTCATAGCATCTTGAAACCATCGTGAATGAATGTGTCTTTGCTTGTGCTGTGCGTGCTAAGTCACTTCAGTCATGACTTAACCTTCGGGCTAACTCTTTGTGACCCTGTGAACTGTAGCCCAGCAGGCTTCTCTATGCACGGGGATTCTCCAGACAAGAATACTGCAGTCGGTTGCCGTGCCCTCCTTTAGAGGATCTTCCCAACCCAGGGATCAAACCTGTGTCTCTTAATTCTCTCTCATTGGCATGCAGGTTTCTTTATTGCTAGTGCCATCTGGGAAGCCCTGTCTCCACTTGATAAAGTTAACTATTATAGCATCAACTAGAATTTTTTCAACTAACCTACACTAGTTTTTCATACCCTTAGGTGTCAAGAAAGAAAGCAGAATGTTTTGACAACATCCAGATTTTCTGTTTTATAAGAGAAAAAAAAACCTTTCCTGGAGTCAACCATGAATGGAGTATCATCCTCACAGAGACCACGTAATTCCTTCAAGACAGACTATTTCTTTTCAGGCATGAAAAAATGTTAAATATATTTCATTTCTAAACAAAAGAATTAGAAGAAAATCTTAATGACCTTGGGTTTACCAGTGATTTCTTAAGTAGAACATAAAAAAGTATGAACTGTGAAAGAAAAAAAATATCAATGAATTGGACTTCATCCAAACTTAAAACTTTTGTTCTTTAGAAGACAGCTTTGAAAATTAAAATGCAAACCCAGCTGGAAGGAAAATATTTGCAAAACATATAGTTGACAAAGGACGTATATCTTTTGAATATAACTAGTACTAACAATTCAATAAGAAGATAAACAATCTAATAAAAAATGGACAAAACATTTGAACAAACACTTCAACAAAGAAGAGATACAGGTGGCAGATAGACACATGAAAAGATGCTCAGCATATTGCTAATTAAAGAACTAAAAATTAAAACCACAATGAGATAGCAATATCTACCACCAGCGTGGCTTAAATTAAAAAGACTGGCCATATCGCAGCAATAGAGAAAAGACTTACGGACGTGGGGAGAGGGGAGGAGAGGGTGAGATGAATGGAGAGAGTAGCAGGGAAACTTACATTACCATATGTAAAATAGATAGCCAAAGGGAATTTGCTGTGTGGCTCAGGAAACTCCAACAGGGGCTCTGTATCAACCTAGAGGGCTGGGCTGGGGAGGGAGATGGGAGGGAGGTTCAGAAGGGAGGGGATATGTGTACACCTACGGCTGATTCATGCTCAGATTTGACAGAAAACCATAAAATTCGGTAAAGCGATTATTCCTCAGTGTAAAAAATTAATTAATTTCAGAAATGCCAGGGTCACGAAAAAATTAAGCGTGATTAAGAGACAGAGAAGGCAGAAAGGAGATGCGACATCCGTGTGCTTAAAATTCAGGAAGAGAGGAAAGAATGAATGACGTCAAAGGTAGATCTGAAGAAGTAATGGTTGACAATTTTCTGAAACTTTCCAAAATGTCAAGCTACAGATTCAAGAAGACATCCAAATCTCAAGCAGGATAAAATTTAGGATTAGAAGAGGTGGTCTACATTATGCTTTCATATATACTTATTTTTATATTTCCACTGAATTCTTTTATAGTTCTTATCATTTTATATCTTTGTGGTAACTAATTATGTAATACACAATATGTGGCATAAATGCTGCGACTGCTTTCTCCAGGGTCAGTGTCAGAAATCATTAACTGGTCTTCTGATCGACGCTGGCACAATAAACCGTCCTCAAGGCACACTCTGTTGGGAAGCAGTCCTCTATGGCTTCATCATGTGCCTGCACAAATTCTGAGCAAAGCACTTACTGTCCATTGTTGTGAACTGTCTTTTCAAGGTTGTATAGCAAACACCCTTGGAAAATATAGTATCTCCCTCGTGAGCAAAGGGAAGATTTGCTAGTAAGGATAAAAGACTCAGTGGATTCATGTCAGTGTATGGCAAAATAAATACAATCTTGTGAAGTAATTAGCCTCCAATTAAAATAAATAAATTTTTATATAAAGAAAAGGATAAAAGACTCAGATCTTTAAGCCCCGAGTCCTTTTGTAACACATTGCTGCATGTGCCAGTGTCATCTGGTTCTCTTCATATCACCTGCTGGGAACTGGGATCCAGGAATTGATGTAAAAATGATGTAAAATGGGGTTCAGGATGGGGGGTCACACGTGCACCCATGGCTGATTCATGTCAATGTATGGCAAAAATCATCACAATATTGTAAAGTAATTATCTTTTAATTAAAAACAACAGCAACAAAAAAAGAATGGCCATATCAAATACTGATGAACATACAGAGCAGCTGGAACTCCTATAGTCTACAGGTGATACATATACTATGGTACAACCACTTTATAAAACGGTTTGGTAGTTTCTTATAAAATTATACATATACCAATCATACGACCCAGTCATTCCACTTCTAAGTATTTACTCAGAAGAAATGAAAGTATATGTTTATATAAACAATTACACAAATGTTATCAGCTTTGTCAAAAGAAACAAAAGCAAATGTCTATCAACAGGTGAATGGATAAACTATGGTATATCCATACCATGAAATACAACTCAACAATAAAAAGAAACAAATTACAGATACACACAACAGGATGATTCTGTGGTATCTTAAAATAATTTTGTCAAGTGAAAGAAGCCAGACACAAAAAATACATACAGCATTGATTGCATTATATTAAATTCTGAAAATACAAACTACAGTAGCAGTAAGACCAATATTTTTACCTGGACACAGGAGTAGAGAGAAATGGATTACACAGAGACATGAGAAAGCTTTGGGGTTGATAAGTATATTCATTATCTTGATTGAGGTAATGATTTCACAGGTGAACAAATATGTCAAAACTCATCAAATTATGCAATTTAATGTAAGACAATTATACATTAATAATGAAAAATTAAAGTAATGCAAAAAAACCTTAATAAAAAAGTACATGTTGGCCTTTACTTATTTGGAGCAACTCTTTCCATCATAAAAAGTATTCTTATATGTCCTCATTTATAAATTTTACCAATGCTACACCATGACATGTAGTGGTGATATCTATTGTTATTTTCTCTGGATAGAGAAGCTATTGTGTTTCAGTTTATCACATAAACTTCCTCAGCACCCTGTGACATGACATCAGTGTGTTGATTTATCATGCTCTCTGAGAGAAGAACCTTTCTAATTCCTCATCCTGTGTCTCGTCCCGGCGTTTCCCTCACTGAAACTTTACTGCTATTATTAGGTTTTCACCAACTGTGTGGCCTTTCCTTCTCTGGGCACTAAGTTTTGCTGCTAGATAATTTGCTTTCTGTGCCTGAATGTGACTCTTTCTCCAAAACCTTACACTGTTTGAGATTCCAGTTGCCCTTAAAAATGGCCAGTCCATTCCTTGTCCAGCGGCCGTGGCCTGTGGCGCATCGTCTTCTCAGCGGGCCGAGCCATTCCTGCTCTTGCCAGTTGTCTATCACATCGACGTGGTGGAACATGACCTCGGGAGTCACCAGCTTGTGGGAGCCAATTCACGACTGATTTTCCCGGTGAAGAATAGCGTCACCTGTGTCCCTTAATTGAACAGCACTGCGCGGTGTCTGAGAAGACTGGGATTTCTCACCACTGACTGCCGGTGCCAGGGCCCTCCTGTCACCCTCCATCCTTCACCGTATCAGGGCTGCCCACCAGCCTGGCCCTGGCACTCTCCTCTCCTGCTTCACACCTTACCTTTTGAAACTCACCATATACCCTCAGAAGAGTCTGTAAAACACAAACAAAAACACAGAGGGGCAGAGGTCCCCTGGTGGCTTAGAGGTAAAGAATACGCCTGCCGATGCAGGAGACCCAGCTTTGATCCCTGATTCGGGAAGATCCCAGATGCCATGGAGCGACTAGCCTGTGCCCCAGCCACTGCACCTGTGCTCTGGGGGCCTGGAGCCGCGACTGCCCAGCCTGAGTGCCGCAGCTGCACGCCCTGGAGCTTGTGCTCCACAAAAACGAAGTCACCACAACGAGAAGCCTGTGCACTGCAGCTAGAGAGTAGCCTCTGCTCACCACAACCAGGGAAAAGTGCAACGAAGACCCAGCACAGCCAAAAATAAATAAAACATTAAAAAAAAAAAGAAAATACAAGGGCATCATAAATTTTCCAGGGTTGACAAGGACACCAAAGGGAGAGAGTGGGGAGCTGAGGCCAGGGGGTGGACACTCCTTTATTTTTAAGCAAATACATTTTTTCTTTTGTTGTTGGTGGCGGTGATCTATTTTGTTATCTTTTGACATTTTTAATTTATTTTTTATTGGCATATAGTTGCTTCGCAATGTTGTGTTAGTTAAGCCAGATGAATCAGACACTCCTCTTTTTCAGTTTTAATATTTCTCTCAGATTACTCTGATGCCTGCACAGCTTGTTTGCTCTTGTCAGCCAGTCAGCAGCAAGTAAGGAAGATTGGGAGAGGTCGTTTGGGAGGAAGAAACTGATGCCATCAACCTGCTACTACCTCCCTTTCCTGCAAGGCAGAACTCTTTAGCTTTCTATAACCGTCCCTATCTGGAGCCAATGGATTCCAGTGAGAATGGGCTCAGAGGATGAACATGGCTGTTGTGTATTTCCGCAGGGGCTCGGGTGGTGAGCTTCACGTGCCGACTTGGTTAGGTTATTGTTCCCAGTTATTCAATCCTACACTCATCTTGGTGTTGCTGTGAAAGTATTTTATAAATGTGATTAAAGTCTATAATCTGTTTACTTTAAGAGAGGAAGATTATCCTAGATAAGATGAATGAGCCAGATTCAATCAGTTGAAAGGCTTTCAGAACAGAACTGAGGCTTTTCTGAACCTCAGAATTTTGCCTGTGAACAGCAGCTTCAGCTCATGACCAAGAATTCTGCCTGCCCTTCATTGTGGCCTTCCACATGGATTTCAGACTCACCTAGACAGTTTCCATGGTTGCCTAGGCCAATTCCTTGCAATCAATCTCTCTCCATTTACTTATAATCAGTAGGAAAGATTTTAGACATATATAAAGATATATAATATGTAATTCACATATAATATGTATTACATAGTATAATATTAATATATCATATAGAATATATATGTGTGTGTTTATATATATATATATATAAATGAATTTTACTGATTCAGCTTCTCTGGTGGAATCTTCACTGACAGAGGGACTGAAAGACCTTTAAAAATTTTCAAACAAGGTTACCCCCTCCAGCTCCTTTATTGTAAATACTAGCACAATGCAGACACAACATTTTAAATATGATGTGGGCTTTTTTCCAGTCATGGTCTCTCACCAACCTGGGTTCAAAGTCTTAGTTCTGAATGACCACACTAGACCGCCTTCTCCATCAATACTCTTTCTGACACTGTGAATTTTCTTACTTCTAGTTCTTTATCTGAGCCATGCTTTGCAGGCTGTCTTAGATAAGCAGCTCCAGCACCACAGCTCTGCTTGATCCAGGGACCCTTCTACCTCATTGCCCTCCACCCCTCACCCCCCCCCACCCCCCACCCC
>SJYX01023469.1:54737-135705 GCA_006410675.1 Oreotragus oreotragus | reverse complement strand
CCCCCACTTCTTGTAAGCCAGTTCCCAAGAAGCTACCCATGGACACAAGCAGAAAATAAAAATCTGCCTTCCAATGCAGAGGACATGGGTTCAGTCCCTGGTAGGGGAACTAAGATCCCATCTGTCGCAGGGCAACTAAGCCGGCACACCACACCAGCTGCTGTGTGCTGCAACAAAGACCCAACGCAGCCAAAAAAAGACAGAAAAGAAAGCTCTCCTTTCTTCATGGAAAAGGAAGATAATGATACTTTTCCTACCCAAAGTCATAGGACTATTATGAGCATCAAATATGATAAAGGATTACTTTGAAAACTTAAAGTCTTAAAGGTGGAAGAATCATCTTTGTAATTATTCTAATTATTATTATCACTCTACTAAGCCCACCAATTATTCTCTTCCTGCCCACACCCCTTTCTAAGAGAAATTGCCTTTATCCACAAACCAAGGTGGGATTAAGCCACTACATTTCTCCCAGGTGCAGTAGAGAAGATAGATGACTAAAAAATTTGGATTCCTTGAAAAAAAAAAGACAGAAAAGAAAGCTCTCCTTTCTTCATGGAAAAGGAAGATAATGATACTTTTCCTACCCAAAGTCATAGGACTATTATGAGCATCAAATATGATAAAGGATTACTTTGAAAACTTAAAGTCTTAAAGGTGGAAGAATCATCTTTGTAATTATTCTAATTATTATTATCACTCTACTAAGCCCACCAATTATTCTCTTCCTGCCCACACCCCTTTCTAAGAGAAATTGCCTTTATCCACAAACCAAGGTGGGATTAAGCCACTACATTTCTCCCAGGTGCAGTAGAGAAGATAGATGACTAAAAAATTTGGATTCCTTGAAAAACCGGCTATATAGTTCTACACTCGATATCCTTGAAGAAGTTAGTTCATATTAGTTAGGATTATTGGATTGTAAATTTCAGAAAACCCAGGTGTACTGACTTAAGAAAAATAGCTGACCAGCCCATAAACTGAAAATTCACAGTTGACTATCGCCACTAATGATTACACAGTACTACAGGTCATAGCCAAGTCTATAAAGAAAGAAAGAAATGGTGTCGAAATTGGAAGGTAAGAGCTAAAAGTGTCATCATTTACTGAGAAACACCAACAGGATCAACGGACAAAATATTAGAATTTATAAGCAGTATTGCCAGGTACAAGATTAGCTCATAAAAATCAATAGCAGTTCTCTACATCGGCAATACATCAGTAGGAAAAAGTAAGTTTAAGACATATTTTTTCCACATTTTAATGCCTTTGAAATTGGAATTCATCTTACATTTATGGCATTTTATATTTGAATAAATACAGAAGTGAAAATATCACACTATTCATAATAGTCACAGATATTTTAAAGTGTCTTCAGAACAATTCACCAAGGAATACACAAGGCCTCTCTGGAGAAAACTTTCAAACTCTGGTAAAGAATACAGAAGATGATCCAAATTAGTGAAGTGACTTTGTATTTAATATGTTCTTGGTGGGATGATTTAATAGTATAAAAGTGTCAATTCTGCCCAAATTAACCTATCAATTCAATGCAATCCCAATAAAAATCCCATATGGATTTTTTGTAGAGGAACTTGGTAAGATTTTACATAAAGACTTGGATATATAAGATAGAACTGTAAAGTTAATGTTTTAAACTATAGAATATCATTGTGACACAGGTCGATGTTTTTCAACTTTTTTCTATTTTCACCTCTCAAGGAGTCTTTTTAGACAATCCCGCACTCAGATGGAATCCCACACCCTCACCCCAGGGAAATTTTAATACCAAAATTATACTGTCTGTTTATATATTGTACGTATCTCTGTGCTATACATATATGGTGGTGGTAGTTTAGTCGCCTTATATATAAAAGGAGTTTAAATTCCTTTCACCCTTCCCCACCTCAAAAACTACTTTTCATCCTTTTGGAGGTGATCAACCTCCAATTCACCCCACTGGAAATGCTGCACACATATTGTTTAGAACAAACTTTTTAAAATTAATTTATTTATTTTCATTGGAGGCTAATTATTTTACAATATTGTGGTATTTTTTGCCATACATTGGCATGAATCAGCCACAGGTGTACACGTGTCCCCCATCCCGAATCCCCTTCCCATCTCCCTCTTCATCCTATCCCTCCGGGTTGTCCCGGTACACCAGCTTTGAGTGCCCTGTTTCCTGCATTGAAAAACAGGCACAGGAGACTTCCATGGTGGTCCAGTGGCTAAGACCCTGCATACTCAATGCAGGGGGCCCAGATTCTATCTCTAGTTGGGGAAATAGATCCCACACACGGTAACCAAGAGTTCACATGCCGAAACTAAGACCTGGCACAGCCGAATACATAAGTAAAAATGAATTAACATTTTAAAACAAATAAAAGCAGGCACATGTCTTAAAGCAGAAGACATATATATGATTACTATGCAGTGCTGTGGTTAGCTGTTCAGTCATGTCGGACACTTCGCCATCCCATGGACTGTAGCCCGCCAGGCTCCTCTGTCCATGGGAATTCTCCAGGCAAGAATACTGTACTGGGTTGCCGTGCCCTCCTCCAGGGGATCTTCCCAACTCAGAAATCGAACCGGGGTCTCCTGCACTGCCGGTGACTTCTTTACCAACTGATCATAGGGGAAGCCCTAAGATTACTATACTAGTTTTCTATTGCCACCATAATGAATTATGACGATTTTTTTTTTTTTACTACAAACAACATTCACTTATTATCTCACGGTTCTCTAGGTCCCCAGTGCAGTGGGCTCAGCTGGGAACTTAGCCCCACAGGCCGGCCTGGGCTCTTTCCCAGAAGCCCTGGAAGAGAAGCCACGTGTAGGCTCATCCAGGGTGTGGGCAGAGCTGAGTCCCATGCAACTGCGGATCTGAGCTCCCCCCTACTTCAGTCCCAAGTGCCTGCTAGCCATCAGCCCAGGGGGCCTGCTCAGCTCCCTGAGGCCACACCCATTCCTGGGTTCCTGGCTTCCTTCTTCTCTTTCTCAAGCCAGTAGGATGCAATCAAGTTCTTCTCCAATTCCAATCTTTCTGACTTCCTTTCTCCTTGGTTTCTCCGCCTGCATCTCACTGATGTCAGCCAGAGAATTGTCTGCTTTTAAGAACTCAGGTATTTAGCTTGGGCACATCCATATAATCTAGGATAATCTCCCTATTTTGAGTTCTGAATGTTTGTGTCCTTTAAAATTCATATGCGGAAACCTAAGCCCCAAGGTGAAGGTGTTAGGAGGCAGGGTTATCACAGGATGATTCGGCCATGAGGTCAGAGCCTCCTGGATGGGATGAGTGTTCTTATGAAAGAGGCTCCACAGAGCTCCCTTGCTTCTTCTTCCACATGAGGTTACAGCTAGAAGGTGCCATCTCTGAATCAGACACTGAATCTGCCAACACCTTGATCTTCAGAACTGTGAGAAATACATTTTTGTTTAAAACAAAGCAGAACTTTATAAGCCATCCAGTCTCTGGTTTTTGTTGGAGCAGCCAGAATGGACTATGGCAGCCCAAAACCTTAATTACATCTGCAAATTCCCTGCACTGCAGTAGCTCAGTTAGTGCTTGATTGGATAATCAGGGACTGGACATCTGGTGGGGACATCTTTAGATGTCTACCTACCACAGTGACCTTCCAATGAAGGATTTCTGGTTCACAAAGGACACTATGGGCAAAATTCATGGACAGATGAAAGGCAGAGGGAAATACTTCAATTCCTAAAACCACCAAGTGTTGCTCATTATAAAATAGAAGAAATCCTTGCAAATCAACAAGAGGAACTGAGCAAGAACATGACCAGGCAGTTGAGCGAGTAGAAGGGATGACTCAAAATACTTACAGCTGTATTGGGGTGCCATTGCCTTCTCCATACGAAGAGATGCTCCGAATCACTAGTAATCAGAGAAATGCTAATTTTAATAACATTTACCATTATCTTAAAATTACTTGACTGGCAGAAACTAGAAAGTTGGAAAATGCCAAGTGCTGGCAGAACTCAGTGGTAAAAAAGCACGCCTGCCAGTACAGGAGACTCAGATTCAATCCCTGGGTCAGGAAGATCCCCTGAAGAAGAAAATGGCAACACTCCAGTATTCTTGCCTGGGAAATCCCATGGACAGAGGAGCCTGGCGGGCTACAGTCCAGGTGTCACAAAGAGTCGAACATCTGGAGGAACCCTTAGACACTATTGTTGGGAGTGTAGACTGCGATATTACCCAGAGAAATCAGCAACTTAGTCAAATGAAACGCTCCCAGAACCAGCAATCCCAATGCAAGTGTTATGACCCATGGAAATTCTTATTTGGCTCTATCAAGGGAAACATACTGCACGTTCACGCAGTGTATTTTGTGGCAGGGGAATGGATATATAAAATATAGTAATATGCCCTGGTGGCTCAGTGGTAGACAATCGGCCCGCCAGGGGAGGAGAGCCAGGTTTGATCCCTGATCCAGGAAAATTCCACATTGCCACGGAGCAGTTAGGTTTGTGCACCACAACAGCTGGGCCTGTACTCTAGAGCCTGGGAGCCATCAGTACGGACGCCCCTAGACCCTGTGCTCTACAGGCCCAGCCACCAGGATGAGAGGCCCGAGCACCACAGCCGCAGAGTGGTCCCCACTTGCCACAACTAGAGAAAAACCTCTGCAGCAGCAAAGGCCCAGAGCAGCCCAAAAATACATGCAATAACTCACACAAACACAAAGTTACAGGTTACATCATAATGGTTGCCCATGGGAAGGGATGGGGAAAAGGAATACACAGTAAGTTACTGGAAATAAAGAAATATTAGGAGAGTTTGCGTAAAGTGCCATGATCTGAGGACTGTGATTAACTCAGTCTTCTTTACTGCTGCCCCCCTCCCCCCTTTTTTTTTAATGGCATTAGGCAGTGACAGATTCAGGCATAGCTTGTTCCAGGCCTCATGCAATGATACCAGGATCCTCCTCTCTGCTTTGTGTCATCTGGGCTGGGTTCCATCCCCAGACTGGCTTGGACAGAAGTGAAATTTGATTAACTACAGTTTTCAAGGTAAATATATATATGTTCTGCTTGATTGCATGTTCTTATTTGCAAAGTCATACCCAGACCAGAAGTTGAAAATACAGCATTTATTAGTGGTTTTTCCTGCCCAAGTAATCCGAGCCCCTGGAACCTATGCCATTTTGAACAGCTGTGGTCACTGTTCTTGAGATCAACAGTGTACATGTGAATCTGTGAATAAAAACATCCGCATGTGATTATGACCACCACCCCGCCCCCAGGCCATGGTTATGTTTTGATTAAGTACTTGAGATAAGCTTGCTTATTTTTCTGAGGAGTAGAGAGAGAGCAAACAATGAAAGTTCACTAGGTAAGGACTCTAGTTGAGTCAGAACGAAAGACTTCATTAAGGCTTCGCTCCACTGGGGTGATGGCTATTGGTGGTAGTGCTGGGGGAGACTTGTCTCATCTTGCTTCTTACCTCTGAGTAAATGAGCTCCACTGGGGTCGTGTTCCTGGCTCTACTCCAATCCCCAAAGTGACTGAGTAGGGAGAGGACCAAGGCATTCCTGGCTCTGTCTCTTATGTATCTCTTGCCCTGGATTCTGCCGCATACATTACTGTCCTTGACCGTTGTGTTAATTTGCTAGGGCTGCCACAGTAAAGTGCCACAAATTGGGTGGCTTAAAACAACAGAAATTCATTCTCTCACCATTCACGAGGCTGGAAGTCTGAAATCCAGGTGTGGTCAGGGCTGGTCCCTTCCGGAGGCTCCCAGGGGGAGGCTGTTCCCAGCCTCTCTTAACTTCAGGTGGCTGCCAGCAGTCCTTAGTGTCCTTGACTTGTAGCTGCACCCCTCTAATTGCAGCCTCTGTCTTCACAGGGTCTTCTTTCTGTATCCTCTCCTCTTATTAGGATGCCAGTCATTTGATTTGGAGCCCACCCTGATCCAGTAAGATCTCATCTTCTCCAGTTATATCTGCAAAGATCCTATGTCTAAGAAGAACACAATTTGAGGTCCCGGGTGAACTTGAATTTGGGGGGACACTATTCAACCTACTACAGTGATTAAGCCCTGCATTTGGCAGATGTGAGCACTTGAGTCAGCCTAATGCAGACTGAGGGTGGGCATATATGGATCAGTAAGCGATTGCATTGGACCTAGGACATGCAATCAGTAAGTACGACAGAGAAAGAAAAATGTCATATGACCCCCCTTATATGTGGAAGCTAAAAAGAAATTATACCAGTGAACTTACAAGACAGAAAGAGACTCACAGACTTAGAGAGCGAACTTAGGGTTGCCGAGGGGAAGGATGAGTTGGAAGGATATTAATAGTTAGGTAGTCTGGGATGGACATGTACACACTGCTCTATTTAAAATGGGTAACCAACAAGGACAGGCTTCTCTAGTGGCTCAGTAGTAAAGAATCTGCTTGCTATGCAGGAGTCGCAGGAGCTGCAGGTTCAGTCCCTGGGTTGGGAAGATTCCCTAGAGGAGGGCACAGCAACCCACTCCAGCATTCTTGCCTGGAGAACCCCATGGACAGAAGGAGCCTGCCAGGCTACAGTCCATAGCGTCACAAAGAGTTGGACACAACTAAAGTGACTGGGCACACACAGAATCAACAAGGACCTACTGTGTAGCACAGGGAGCTCTGCTCAATGTTATGTGGCAGCCCGGATGGGAGGGGAGTTTGGGGGAGAATGGATACATGTATATGAATGACTGAGTCCCTTCGGTGTTCACCTGAAACCATCACAATATTGTTTATTAAGTGGCTATACCCCGATACAAAATTAAAAGTTTAAAATAAACAAATAAAGGTCAGAGGAAGTTCTGATAAACCCCTGCCTTCTGCAGGCAGCAGAACACCTTCCACTCTGGTGGGAAGCAGTGGCAAAGAGCCGCGGTTTGCTTGGAGGTCCTGGGCTTCCTCCCCGGCCATCCATCTGAAGGCAGCCATGTTTCTCCAGCTTCCTCGGGTGGCTCTTTCTCGTTTAATTACGCAGCTACAGCAACCCCAGTGTGTGAGCAGAATTCCTCACTGAAACCCTACCCAGTAATTGAGAGGCGTATCCAAGGAGACTGACAGGTAGCTGCAAATGTTATAAATCAAGATCTTGATGCTGCATTCTTAATGCCTTTTTCCTTTGAAAGCGCCTCTGTGCTCTCCCCTCAGTCGAGTTGTCAGGGATGTAATCGAACCTTGGCTTGCACCCGAATGAGAATGTCACCCTGTGTGATGCCTGAACTGGGTGGGAAATGATCCTCCCATCCTGGGAACCCAATTCCAGCTCCCAGTTCAAGATTTGGCCTCGGGGTGGAGGCGGGGGTGAGGATGGATACTACAGCAGAGCAAACTCAGAGAATTCGCTCAGTCAATACCTCCATCCGGTTCAAGCATTCAGAATGAAGTGGCCTTTCTTGAATGTTTCTACTTTTCGATTGATTGTTACAAGGTACAAATGCAGCCAGGGCGTTAGTCATTTGTCAAGATGTCATCCCTTATCCCTTTGTGAAGATGCTTCATAAGCTTTAAAACGATCTGTGGGTGAAACGTGTAAGAATTCTAAAGAGAGCAGATTGCTTCTTCTCCTTGAATCCTGATGGCTTCTTTACTCAGTTATTCCCTGAATAATTTTTGAGCCTTATATTTTTATCTGTTGCTACATAACCAATCATCCCCAACTTAGTGGCTTAAACAGCAATGATCCTTTCATTTGTTCACAAAGATGCAATCTGAGCGGAACTCGGCTGGGCAGCACTTCACAGCATCCACTCAGGGTCACTGCGGCAGCTCCACTAGGGCCGGACCATCTACTTCTAAGCCGGCTGCCTCCCATGGTTGTTGGCTTGGTGCTGGTGGTCAGGTCCTCTCCCTGGGCGTCCTCATGGCCCGCTGGCTGGGGTTTGAGAACCGGTGTCCCGAGAGACAGGCTTCCCTGGTGGCTCAGACAGTAAAGTCTCTGCCTGCAATGCAGGAGACCTGGGTTCGATCCCAGGTAGGGAAGATCCCCTGGAAGAGGGCATGGCAACCCACTCCAGTATTCTTGCCTGCAGAATCCCATAGACAGAGGAACCTGGCAGGCTACAATCCATGGGGTTGCAAAGAGTCAGACACGACTGAGTGACTAAGCACAGCACAGCCCCGAGAGACAGGAAGCAGAAGCTGCTAGTTTCTTAAGACCCAGGCCTCCAAACTGGCACAGGGTCGCTTCCACCATATTCTACTGGTTGAGCAATCTTGCAGCCCAGATTCAAGAGAGGGGACATAGATCCCATGTCTCAGTAAGAGGCGTTCAGGCTCTGACAAGAACCCGCCATGACCCAGTGCCCTGTGACAACCTAGAAAGGTGGGATTAGGTGGGGGGTGGGAGGGAGGTTCAAGAGCGAGGGGACATATGTCTGCGTATGGCTGATTCACACTGTTGTATGGAAGAAACCAACACAACATTGTAAAACAATTAAAGTTCTTAAAAAATCTGCCATGTGCTAGGCACTGGAGAAACAGAAATGATAACCAACATTTACTGAGCACTTACCGGATACCATATACATGTACTATCTCATTTAAACATTAAAACAAAAAGAGTCTTGATGACATGGCATGGAATACTAGATTCCCAAAGGTGCCCAGAACCTGTGCATATGTTCCATCACTTGTGACTACGTTATGTTACATGACAAGGGGCGTTAAAGTTGAAGTTGCCGATGGAATTAAGGTTAATTGGCTGAGCTTGAAATAGAGGGGTGATTCAGGGAGGCTGAATGGAACTGTTTACATTGGGAGGAGAAAGGCCAAAGAGTTGGTGTCAGAGAAGGAGACTGACGATGGAATCAAGGTCAGAGTGATGAGACATGAGAAGAACTTGACCCACCATTGCTCCCTTGGAAGAAGGAAATCACAAACCGAGGAATGTGGGCTGCCTCTAGCAGCTGGAAAAGGCAAGGGAACTGACTCTTCCTTAGAGGTTCCAGAAGGAACACAGCCCTGCCCACATCTTGATTCTGCTCAGTGGGACGCGTGTCTCACGTCCGACTTCTAACCTACAGAAGGATAGGGTTTGTAGGATCTTTTGTTCCCAGACCAGAGACTGAACCCAGGCCAGGGCAGTGAAAGCCCAGAATTCTAATCACTGGACCACCCGGGAATGCCCACGCTGTCTTATGGACGTAATAATGCCATCTGCAGCACCATGGATGCAACAGCAGATCATCACACCGAATGCAGTAAGTCAGAACGAGAAAGACAAGCACGATATGATGTTGCCCTCGTGTGCATTCTCAGATATGGCACAGATGGACCTGTGTGTGAGACAGGAGCAGAGTCAGGGACGCAGACAGCAGACTGGCGATTGCCAGGGGAGGGGAGTGGGGGGAGGGTGGCGTGGAGTTTGGGGTAACAGACATAAGCTTTCATACATACAGAATGGATAAACAACAAAGTCCACCGTGTAGCACAGAGTATATTCAATGTGTATGTGTGTGCTAAATCACTTCAGTTGTGTCTGACTCTTTGTGACCCCATGGACTGTAGCCAGAAAGGCTCCTCTGCCCATGGGATTCTCCAGGCAAGAATACTGGGGTGGGTTGCCATGCCCTCCGCCAGGGGATCTTCCCAACCCAGGGACTGAACCCACGTCTCTTACGTCTCCTGCACTGGCAGGCAGGTTCTTTACTACTAGTGCCACCTGGGAAGCCCCTATATTCAATACCCAATGGTAAGCCATAATAGAAAAGAATGTCTTAAAAAAGAATGTATATATATATATATGCATAACTAAATCACTTTGCTGCACAGCAGAAATTAACACAACATTGTACATCAACTTCAATTAGAAAAAAATATTCCAGGAGCTGGAAAGAGGCAGTTCACCAAAGGCAAATCAAGGGTTGGTCATCAGAAGAAAGAGGAAGCAAGATCAGGCAGACAGAATCAGGTGCCCACTGCTCAACCTCAACTTCCTCACAAAGTCACATTTAACATATGAGGGTCACACATGTGACATTTATTTATTATGGGTGGCAAATACTGCTATACTCCCTCCCCACCCCCATCTCTTGCTAACAGAACCTGGAACTTAAATTTTGCTCTGGTAGATGGTAAAGAGCTCTTGAATTCAGGGACTGAGGACTCCTCCCCAAGTCCCAAGCAATTAACCATGATTGGGCTAAACCAATATGGTGACCCATTGCACTTTGCCAGATGTTGTCTTTCCATCCTCCTGTACTGTTAGGCATGGCCACATACCTGAGTTCTGGCCAATGAGCTTCAAGGAGAAGTCAGCTTGGGGACTTTGATAAAAGCTGAGAGGAAAGTTCCTTAATTCCAGCCACTCCCCTCTTCTTGCCTTGAACATGCTGGTGTTAAGGACAAGATGCTTGGAGCTGCAGCAGCAACCATGAGGCATCAAGCCTAAGAACAAAGGCAGCATACTGAGGGTGACAGAGGGGAGCGAGGAAGTCGTCCGGAGCTATTGCCCAAACCTGGAACTGCCTATTGCTAGACATCTTGTTATGAGATAATTAAATGTCTTCATTGCTACAGCCCTCGTTAGGTATTCTGTAATGTGTCGCCAGACACATCCTGACACTTTATTATAAAGTGAAAGATTATTACACCCTCTAGTCTGTTTTTCTTTGAGGATCACAAAAGCCTTTCCAGAAGCTCTCACCAAAACCATTATCTCAGATGCTCCTTCTGCCAGATTTTCTGCAGCTGCCCATTAATATAACTTCTAGAAGTCAGCAGGGCATTCGCAGGTAGTGTTGCTAATCTATAAAGCTGTTTTGACAGCACCTTGAACATGCTGGTGTTAAGGACAAGATGCTTGGAGCTGCAGCAGCAACCATGAGGCATCAAGCCTAAGAACAAAGGCAGCATACTGAGGGTGACAGAGGGGAGCGAGGAAGTCGTCCGGAGCTATTGCCCAAACCTGGAACTGCCTATTGCTAGACATCTTGTTATGAGATAATTAAATGTCTTCATTGCTACAGCCCTCGTTAGGTATTCTGTAATGTGTCGCCAGACACATCCTGACACTTTATTATAAAATGAAAGATTATTACACCCTCTAGTCTGTTTTTCTTTGAGGATCACAAAAGCCTTTCCAGAAGCTCTCACCAAAACCATTATCTCAGATGCTCCTTCTGCCAGATTTTCTGCAGCTGCCCATTAATATAACTTCTAGAAGTCAGCAGGGCATTCGCAGGTAGTGTTGCTAATCTATAAAGCTGTTTTGACAGCACTGTGTACTATATTATTAGTGGCACAAAGCAGGCAAGTTAATTTCCGTTCCCTCTGAAATATACGAAGGAATAGGGTATAATTCAGTCCTTTATAGGTATTAAAGAGAAAATCATAAAGGACATTTTTTTGAATCGTGAAGAACCAAAAACTGTTATTTAAGAGACAGAGTCATGAAAGTCCAACAATGCACTAGCAAGACATTGTTGAAGCACTTGCAGAACTGTATTTTGCTAAACAGAAGTGAATAAAACTTGACCTATTAACAAAAGACTCACATGCAGCAAAACAGCAATGCGTGACCCACCTCTCTGGCAGTCTGTAGAAACCCTCAGCTTAATAGAAGCTCTGGAGGGCGTACTTTGTTTATTTGGGCTTAACTCATTAAATAACAATCAAGTACTTGTAAACTAAAACAATAGTCACAACAAGTATTCGTTGACTTCACATTCTATTACATGTACGGGTACTTTGGCCAGTGCTTTCAATGCATCAATTTATTTAATATTCATACCCACCCAAGGCCATAGTTACTATTATTGATATTATTTCACTCTGTAGACTAGAAAACAAATCTGAAGACATTAAGTAAACTAACAAAGGTTGTACAGTTCCAGTGGCGNAGGCTTCTCTAGTGGCTCAGTAGTAAAGAATCTGCTTGCTATGCAGGAGTCGCAGGAGCTGCAGGTTCAGTCCCTGGGTTGGGAAGATTCCCTAGAGGAGGGCACAGCAACCCACTCCAGCATTCTTGCCTGGAGAACCCCATGGACAGAAGGAGCCTGCCAGGCTACAGTCCATAGCGTCACAAAGAGTTGGACACAACTAAAGTGACTGGGCACACACAGAATCAACAAGGACCTACTGTGTAGCACAGGGAGCTCTGCTCAATGTTATGTGGCAGCCCGGATGGGAGGGGAGTTTGGGGGAGAATGGATACATGTATATGAATGACTGAGTCCCTTCGGTGTTCACCTGAAACCATCACAATATTGTTTATTAAGTGGCTATACCCCGATACAAAATTAAAAGTTTAAAATAAACAAATAAAGGTCAGAGGAAGTTCTGATAAACCCCTGCCTTCTGCAGGCAGCAGAACACCTTCCACTCTGGTGGGAAGCAGTGGCAAAGAGCCGCGGTTTGCTTGGAGGTCCTGGGCTTCCTCCCCGGCCATCCATCTGAAGGCAGCCATGTTTCTCCAGCTTCCTCGGGTGGCTCTTTCTCGTTTAATTACGCAGCTACAGCAACCCCAGTGTGTGAGCAGAATTCCTCACTGAAACCCTACCCAGTAATTGAGAGGCGTATCCAAGGAGACTGACAGGTAGCTGCAAATGTTATAAATCAAGATCTTGATGCTGCATTCTTAATGCCTTTTTCCTTTGAAAGCGCCTCTGTGCTCTCCCCTCAGTCGAGTTGTCAGGGATGTAATCGAACCTTGGCTTGCACCCGAATGAGAATGTCACCCTGTGTGATGCCTGAACTGGGTGGGAAATGATCCTCCCATCCTGGGAACCCAATTCCAGCTCCCAGTTCAAGATTTGGCCTCGGGGTGGAGGCGGGGGTGAGGATGGATACTACAGCAGAGCAAACTCAGAGAATTCACTCGGTCAATACCTCCATCCGGTTCAAGCATTCAGAATGAAGTGGCCTTTCTTGAATGTTTCTACTTTTCGATTGATTGTTACAAGGTACAAATGCAGCCAGGGCGTTAGTCATTTGTCAAGATGTCATCCCTTATCCCTTTGTGAAGATGCTTCATAAGCTTTAAAACGATCTGTGGGTGAAACGTGTAAGAATTCTAAAGAGAGCAGATTGCTTCTTCTCCTTGAATCCTGATGGCTTCTTTACTCAGTTATTCCCTGAATAATTTTTGAGCCTTATATTTTTATCTGTTGCTACATAACCAATCATCCCCAACTTAGTGGCTTAAACAGCAATGATCCTTTCATTTGTTCACAAAGATGCAATCTGAGCGGAACTCGGCTGGGCAGCACTTCACAGCATCCACTCAGGGTCACTGCGGCAGCTCCACTAGGGCCGGACCATCTACTTCTAAGCCGGCTGCCTCCCATGGTTGTTGGCTTGGTGCTGGTGGTCAGGTCCTCTCCCTGGGCGTCCTCATGGCCCGCTGGCTGGGGTTTGAGAACCGGTGTCCCGAGAGACAGGCTTCCCTGGTGGCTCAGACAGTAAAGTCTCTGCCTGCAATGCAGGAGACCTGGGTTCGATCCCAGGTAGGGAAGATCCCCTGGAAGAGGGCATGGCAACCCACTCCAGTATTCTTGCCTGCAGAATCCCATAGACAGAGGAACCTGGCAGGCTACAATCCATGGGGTTGCAAAGAGTCAGACACGACTGAGTGACTAAGCACAGCACAGCCCCGAGAGACAGGAAGCAGAAGCTGCTAGTTTCTTAAGACCCAGGCCTCCAAACTGGCACAGGGTCGCTTCCACCATATTCTACTGGTTGAGCAATCTTGCAGCCCAGATTCAAGAGAGGGGACATAGATCCCATGTCTCAGTAAGAGGCGTTCAGGCTCTGACAAGAACCCGCCATGACCCAGTGCCCTGTGACAACCTAGAAAGGTGGGATTAGGTGGGGGGTGGGAGGGAGGTTCAAGAGCGAGGGGACNAAACCCTCAGCTTAATAGAAGCTCTGGAGGGCGTACTTTGTTTATTTGGGCTTAACTCATTAAATAACAATCAAGTACTTGTAAACTAAAACAATAGTCACAACAAGTATTCGTTGACTTCACATTCTATTACAAGATGTGTATAAGAGACAGGGATTAGGTGGGGGGGTGGGAGGGAGGTTCAAGAGCGAGGGGACATATGTCTGCGTATGGCTGATTCACACTGTTGTATGGAAGAAACCAACACAACATTGTAAAACAATTAAAGTTCTTAAAAAATCTGCCATGTGCTAGGCACTGGAGAAACAGAAATGATAACCAACATTTACTGAGCACTTACCGGATACCATATACATGTACTATCTCATTTAAACATTAAAACAAAAAGAGTCTTGATGACATGGCATGGAATACTAGATTCCCAAAGGTGCCCAGAACCTGTGCATATGTTCCATCACTTGTGACTACGTTATGTTACATGACAAGGGGCGTTAAAGTTGAAGTTGCCGATGGAATTAAGGTTAATTGGCTGAGCTTGAAATAGAGGGGTGATTCAGGGAGGCTGAATGGAACTGTTTACATTGGGAGGAGAAAGGCCAAAGAGTTGGTGTCAGAGAAGGAGACTGACGATGGAATCAAGGTCAGAGTGATGAGACATGAGAAGAACTTGACCCACCATTGCTCCCTTGGAAGAAGGAAATCACAAACCGAGGAATGTGGGCTGCCTCTAGCAGCTGGAAAAGGCAAGGGAACTGACTCTTCCTTAGAGGTTCCAGAAGGAACACAGCCCTGCCCACATCTTGATTCTGCTCAGTGGGACGCGTGTCTCACGTCCGACTTCTAACCTACAGAAGGATAGGGTTTGTAGGATCTTTTGTTCCCAGACCAGAGACTGAACCCAGGCCAGGGCAGTGAAAGCCCAGAATTCTAATCACTGGACCACCCGGGAATGCCCACGCTGTCTTATGGACGTAATAATGCCATCTGCAGCACCATGGATGCAACAGCAGATCATCACACCGAATGCAGTAAGTCAGAACGAGAAAGACAAGCACGATATGATGTTGCCCTCGTGTGCATTCTCAGATATGGCACAGATGGACCTGTGTGTGAGACAGGAGCAGAGTCAGGGACGCAGACAGCAGACTGGCGATTGCCAGGGGAGGGGAGTGGGGGGAGGGTGGCGTGGAGTTTGGGGTAACAGACATAAGCTTTCATACATACAGAATGGATAAACAACAAAGTCCACCGTGTAGCACAGAGTATATTCAATGTGTATGTGTGTGCTAAATCACTTCAGTTGTGTCTGACTCTTTGTGACCCCATGGACTGTAGCCAGAAAGGCTCCTCTGCCCATGGGATTCTCCAGGCAAGAATACTGGGGTGGGTTGCCATGCCCTCCGCCAGGGGATCTTCCCAACCCAGGGACTGAACCCACGTCTCTTACGTCTCCTGCACTGGCAGGCAGGTTCTTTACTACTAGTGCCACCTGGGAAGCCCCTATATTCAATACCCAATGGTAAGCCATAATAGAAAAGAATGTCTTAAAAAAGAATGTATATATATATATATGCATAACTAAATCACTTTGCTGCACAGCAGAAATTAACACAACATTGTACATCAACTTCAATTAGAAAAAAATATTCCAGGAGCTGGAAAGAGGCAGTTCACCAAAGGCAAATCAAGGGTTGGTCATCAGAAGAAAGAGGAAGCAAGATCAGGCAGACAGAATCAGGTGCCCACTGCTCAACCTCAACTTCCTCACAAAGTCACATTTAACATATGAGGGTCACACATGTGACATTTATTTATTATGGGTGGCAAATACTGCTATACTCCCTCCCCACCCCCATCTCTTGCTAACAGAACCTGGAACTTAAATTTTGCTCTGGTAGATGGTAAAGAGCTCTTGAATTCAGGGACTGAGGACTCCTCCCCAAGCCCCAAGCAATTAACCATGATTGGGCTAAACCAATATGGTGACCCATTGCACTTTGCCAGATGTTGTCTTTCCATCCTCCTGTACTGTTAGGCATGGCCACATACCTGAGTTCTGGCCAATGAGCTTCAAGGAGAAGTCAGCTTGGGGACTTTGATAAAAGCTGAGAGGAAAGTTCCTTAACACCAGCCACTCCCCTCTTCTTCCCTTGAACATGCTGGTGTTAAGGACAAGATGCTTGGAGCTGCAGCAGCAACCATGAGGCATCAAGCCTAAGAACAAAGGCAGCATACTGAGGGTGACAGAGGGGAGCGAGGAAGTCGTCCGGAGCTATTGCCCAAACCTGGAACTGCCTATTGCTAGACATCTTGTTATGAGATAATTAAATGTCTTCATTGCTACAGCCCTCGTTAGGTATTCTGTAATGTGTCGCCAGACACATCCTGACACTTTATTATAAAATGAAAGATTATTACACCCTCTAGTCTGTTTTTCTTTGAGGATCACAAAAGCCTTTCCAGAAGCTCTCACCAAAACCATTATCTCAGATGCTCCTTCTGCCAGATTTTCTGCAGCTGCCCATTAATATAACTTCTAGAAGTCAGCAGGGCATTCGCAGGTAGTGTTGCTAATCTATAAAGCTGTTTTGACAGCACTGTGTACTATATTATTAGTGGCACAAAGCAGGCAAGTTAATTTCCGTTCCCTCTGAAATATACGAAGGAATAGGGTATAATTCAGTCCTTTATGGGTATTAAAGAGAAAATCATAAAGGACATTTTTTTGAATCGTGAAGAACCAAAAACTGTTATTTAAGAGACAGAGTCATGAAAGTCCAACAATGCACTAGCAAGACATTGTTGAAGCACTTGCAGAACTGTATTTTGCTAAACAGAAGTGAATAAAACTTGACCTATTAACAAAAGACTCACATGCAGCAAAACAGCAATGCGTGACCCACCTCTCTGGCAGTCTGTAGAAACCCTCAGCTTAATAGAAGCTCTGGAGGGCGTACTTTGTTTATTTGGGCTTAACTCATTAAATAACAATCAAGTACTTGTAAACTAAAACAATAGTCACAACAAGTATTCGTTGACTTCACATTCTATTACATGTACGGGTACTTTGGCCAGTGCTTTCAATGCATCAATTTATTTAATATTCATACCCACCCAAGGCCATAGTTACTATTATTGATATTATTTCACTCTGTAGACTAGAAAACAAATCTGAAGACATTAAGTAAACTAACAAAGGTTGTACAGTTCCAGTGGCGAGCCAACCATTAAATTTTCAGGAATTTTGTGAGCCAGTCGTTAAAAATATGTAGGTTGGGACTAGTATGGTGGGAGTATTAACACCACAGAATTTGGAACACTACAAATCCTCCTCCCCATTAACTAGTACACTACTAGTTAATTATGGGCATCTGTTTTTGTTCAGTCGTTCAGTCGTGTCTGACTCTTTGAGATCCCATGGACTGCAGGTTGCCAGGCTTCCCTGTCCTTCACTATCTCCCAGAGTTTGCTCAAACTCATGTCCATTGAATTATGGGTATAGTTTCACTATTAATAGTCAACCAAAACAAATACATGACTATATTGATAAGAAATGGTAGACCAGGTATATTGTTGATGGATTGGAAAATGGGTAGGATTAGTGACTATTCCAGAAATAGGAAGCCCCCAGATAGATCCAGGCAATGAAGTGTATATGTGTAATGAAAGAAATCTAAGAATACAGAAGAATCATCTCTGTGCTTCAGTAAGCCTCCAAATAGAAAAATGTAAATTCCTCAAAGCTTAATCAGTGTCATGGCCTCCAGCTCAGACATCTGAGTTATGTAAATATCACCAACTCCAGGGCTGGTTAGTGTAGAATAAATTTGCAAGAATATAACTACTTTAAAGATATTTGCAGAGGCCTTAGCTTGGGGTCATTGGAAAGATTCAGCCCAACCAAGAACAAGAATTGAATCCACTTATGAGCTCAGAAAACAAAAATGATGGCAATATGTTTAGTGTTTAAAATTAGAAAAATGTAGATGAATGTGTCTACCAGGCAGAATAAATTCACAATTGAACTGAAATTAAAAGAAAAATAGTAAATATCCTTGGCGTATGGGGATGATCTGGAGGGAAGATGTGGGGTGGGAGGTGGGAGGGGGGTTCATGAGTGGGAGTTCGTGTAAAAAAAATAAATAAATACAAAAAAAATAAAAGAAAAGAAAAGAAAAGAAAAGAAAAATAGTAAATATCCTTGGCCCTCAGTTTTTATTGTAAGTCTTAGATTATTTCCTTTTATTTCCTGTACCACAGTCTACACTCTAGTCACTCTGACTGCTCACCTGGCCTTTGTACATGCTTTCCTCTCTGCCTTTCTTTTGGCTTAACAAACTCCTATGCAACCATTGAGACCCAAGTCAAATATCACCTCCTCTGGGCAGCCTTCCCTGACTCCTCTAGGCAGTACCAGTCTTACTGTTTTCTGAAGTCCTTCAGCCCCCTGGCAGATATCTCTACTTTGCTACGACTCACCTAATAACACACGTCCTTTCCACTTGATGATGCGCGCCAAGGACAGCTGTATCTAATTCTAATCTGTATCCCAGCACACTCCCTGCCTCTTTCCCTACCATTCTGCCTTATGTCCCGCTTCAGTTACTCTGCCTACTCTCTACTTCTTGAGCTTGGCCAGGCTACCACCCGCTTCAAGGCTTTGGCATGAGTTCTACAAAGAATGCTCAACATACACACCGACGCCCTTCACCTGCTAGGAGCCAATCCTGATGTTTGATTCAATCTTCAGGCCTCAGCTTAAATGTCACCTCCTCCCTGATCTTCCAAGATTAGTTAGATGCCACTCTCCTCTAATTTTACATTCTCATGTTATCCTCCATTTTCCTCCTTAACATTTATTATGATTAGAATTACAGGCTAATTGCTGTATTAGCCTGTGATGTATAACTGCATTCTAGCGCTACAGTCCGTGGGGTTGCAAAGAGTCAAACACGACTGAAGACAGACGCATGCACGCACGCTTGCTAATATGTGTCTGTTGTTTGTCTCTCCCCCCAGTCTAAGATCTATGAGACCTTGGTTCTCCTGCTCTTTATATGCCCCCAGCACCTAGCACAGGAACCGGGGCACTGTAGGTGGTAAAAATCACACACTGAATGAGTGGATGGTTGGCTGGACGAGTTTGTTGGTCTACAGTTTATGTCTGAGGATGAGCAGAATGTTCATTGAGGTGATGTGGGCTGAATTTCTACTCATCTCTCTCCTGCTTCCCTTTCCTTCTAACTTACAGGTGCTTTAGCATAGTGTTTTCACTCAGTCTTGTGATTGCTACTTGATTTTATACAAAAGTATTATTGGTAAAAAGAAAGAGTTAGTTTGGATTACAAACCATTCCTGATAAAACCTTGAGTCCTTTTCAAGTAAGAGACTCAAAGAGATTTTTCTTCATCCCCAGTGAAGCCCGACACAGCAAGGAGAGCAGACACAGCACTCTCTCATTCAGCTCTCCCCAACCCTCCCTTTCCAGGATTCATTTCTCTCTGGAGGAGCATTTAGGGGAGCCCTGCTGGCTGTTTGCTAAGACTGGAATCATCCCAACAAAGCAAGAATTGTTCACATTAGCTGCATAGGGAAGCAGCCAAGTCAAATAGACCCTCTCTCTGGGGCCATTAGGTAAAGCTCTGACCTACTCTCATCCCTTCCAGGCTAATTATCTAAACACCCATTGGGTAATTAACCCAAAGCTCCACCCACTTTGTTCTGATTGGTCTTCCATCGGTGTCCTAAAGTACTGGTGGTGCTGTAGATTTTGCATGCAGGCAAAGTCGCTTCAGTTGTGTCCAACTCTTTGCGACGCCAGGCTTCTCTGTCCATGGGATTCTCCAGGCAAGAATACTGGAATGGGTTGCTGTGCCCTCCTCCAAGGGATCTTCCCAATCCAGGGATCGAACCCACATCTCTTACATTTACCTGCCTTGGCAGGTGGATATTTTACCCTGATTNATCTATGAGACCTTGGTTCTCCTGCTCTTTATATGCCCCCAGCACCTAGCACAGGAACCGGGGCACTGTAGGTGGTAAAAATCACACACTGAATGAGTGGATGGTTGGCTGGACGAGTTTGCTGGTCTACAGTTTATGTCTGAGGATGAGCAGAATGTTCATTGAGGTGATGTGGGCTGAATTTCTACTCATCTCTCTCCTGCTTCCCTTTCCTTCTAACTTACAGGTGCTTTAGCATAGTGTTTTCACTCAGTCTTGTGATTGCTACTTGATTTTATACAAAAGTATTATTGGTAAAAAGAAAGAGTTAGTTTGGATTACAAACCATTCCTGATAAAACCTTGAGTCCTTTTCAAGTAAGAGACTCAAAGAGATTTTTCTTCATCCCCAGTGAAGCCCGACACAGCAAGGAGAGCAGACACAGCACTCTCTCATTCAGCTCTCCCCAACCCTCCCTTTCCAGGATTCATTTCTCTCTGGAGGAGCATTTAGGGGAGCCCTGCTGGCTGTTTGCTAAGACTGGAATCATCCCAACAAAGCAAGAATTGTTCACATTAGCTGCATAGGGAAGCAGCCAAGTCAAATAGACCCTCTCTCTGGGGCCATTAGGTAAAGCTCTGACCTACTCTCATCCCTTCCAGGCTAATTATCTAAACACCCATTGGGTAATTAACCCAAAGCTCCACCCACTTTGTTCTGATTGGTCTTCCATCGGTGTCCTAAACCTGTCTCTTGTAAAGTACTGGTGGTGCTGTAGATTTTGCATGCAGGCAAAGTCGCTTCAGTTGTGTCCAACTCTTTGCGACGCCAGGCTTCTCTGTCCATGGGATTCTCCAGGCAAGAATACTGGAATGGGTTGCTGTGCCCTCCTCCAAGGGATCTTCCCAATCCAGGGATCGAACCCACATCTCTTACATTTACCTGCCTTGGCAGGTGGATATTTTACCCTGATTTTAGATGGACGGAACTCCTGAAAATTTAAGTGTCATTGTTGGAAACCTACCCAAGCCCATATAATTATGCACAATCATCTTTTGGGTTCTTTTTGATAGCTGTAAGAATTTCCAGAATGTCTGAAGTGGGCAAGGGTTAACTTCTTCTCTTACAACCTTACTATAGTTACACTGAAAGTGAACTTCAGGTCCAATTCTATCACAGACTTTACCTTTAACAGGCTTATACCTTGTAATTATAAACTTGGTAAAGTTCCAGCTCTCCAACTTTTTAACTGATCTGCTCGCATGTTACAGGGAACATTTTCTTGAGAATTAGATAAGGTTTCAGAGGCAGGATCCTGCTATTCCTATGGTTAGCAACCACATAATCTGCAACCCCATGCCGGACACAGGCAGCATCTCTGAAGGTGCAGGGTGAGCCTCATTTGACTCCTCTACCTCAGTCATCCAAGCAGGGAGAGTGTCACTTCAGCCAATCCCCTAATCTTGAATACCACTAATTTTACTAACAAAAGCCCAGTTCTAACATCTGTTAGGTCGTTGGCCATAAATTTCACTAGTAAAACCCCTCTTTTGCTATTCTCTGTGCTAATTAGTAAGACACCTGAGCTTGGCCAGAGATACTGAAAACAGAGGAGATGTAGCAAGTGTCTTGAGGTGTGACCCTTCTGATCAAATGTTATGTCTCCCTAGGAGTGTGAATCCCTACCTGCCTGCACCATCGAGAACTAAGCATCCTTAAGTAGATTACAGAATACCAAGGCTTTTTTTTAAACCTGAGATCCATAAACACCCTGGGCTTCCATGAATAGAATTCAGGAGGCCCATGGTTGTGGGTGGGGGGAATGACATCTTGATTTTTGTTGACCTCGGTATTTGCAACCCCTGTAACTTCTCACCAACAGAAGTCAGATCTTTCCATATCACACTGCAGCTGCTATATACATCTTGAGATAGCAACACTCTCTGTTTTTTTAGATTATTAGACCCACTGATAGGTTTTTTGTTAACTATATTACTCTATCACAATACCTTCTATACTGCTATGCCATATATTGATAGTCATAGTCTATTTTGATAACAGTTTGATAACTGTGTTTCCATAAAATTGGTTTACTTTGCATATGGTGCATTTGTTTTATGCATTTCTAAACATTAAGAAAAGATCCACAGCACAGTAAAGAATTTCTGACCTGCCTGAGAAGCAGCTTGACAGGTCAGGCCTTCAGAACATCGCTTTCCTGCTCAGTGTCTGAAACTTCACAGAATAGTGCCTAAGATTCTGGCCAGCTAGTAACAGCTGGTACTCAGGTGGCTTAAGATCATTGTGCCAAGATAATACCTTTGTCGTGCCCTGGGTTCCCCAGGAAGCAGACTCAGAGATGGAGATTTACGTACAGGAAATTTACTGAGGAGTGTCTTTGGGAACAAAACCTGTCCTGTTGGTGCATGCAAGGATGCAGGATTAGATAGAGGGAGAGGTAGGGCTTCGGTGCCATCACAACATAGCCTTAGCTCACCCCACTGAGAGCTCTGGTGCTAGGCTGGTGCTTCAGACTTGTCTCCACTTGGCAGGGAGCTGGGCCTTTGTACCCCGACATCAACCCATCCCTGGATGTGGCTGACCTTGGGTAAGTCAGGGCTCTCTGTCACCCATAAGGTGCCCAGCAACTGGGGCTCTCTGTCACCCATAAGGTGGGGAAATAAATGCTTCTGTCCTGGAGGGGTTCTGGCCGGCGCAGCATGACTCTCACTCCCCTGCATCCTCCCGTGAACACACCCACGCGTGCTGTCTCCAAACCTCGCAACTGTTCTACAAGGTATGCACATCACCCCCACTCTAGGTCGTAGACCCTGACGTTCAGAGCAAGGTGGTGACACATCTCCTGCTATTGCTGTCAGTACCGCAGGCTGACACCTTCATTAAGTGTGGAACTTCAGGTTATATAACTCCATCTGTCCTCCAAACTAGAATCAGCGAACCAAGCAATGACGCTAATTTCACTCACTTTAACCTCTCCATCGCTGCTCACCCTTGCCAGCTGCATACTCCTGGTCCCTTGCCCCCACTCAATCACCAAGTGCTGGGTTTCTCATCAGTCTCCCACGCCCAGTCCTCACCTGCCTTCACATCTGTCTATTTCATTCCTCCCTTCCCCCCACCACCTCCACTTTCACCTGAATTGCCTTAAGAGCTTTCTGGCGATTTTCTGTGTCCCATTCCCAGCCCCTCTCCTCTCTCTCTTGCTCCCTACCAGCCAGAGGGATGCTCCTCAAGCGGAACTGCTCAGGCTCCAGCTAAACCGAACTGCTCATTTGATCCCCATCTTTGCTCATGATCTTCCCTTTGCCAGAAATGTCCTTCCTGCTTCCTGCTCCACTCTGCACTTGCATTCAATTCATTCGGGGAATATTCGCTGAGCACCTGCCACATGTCCAGCACCATGAAGGAAGGAGCAGTAATCGAGATGAACAAGGTTCTGCCTTCCAGGGCTTTCCTTCTATTGGAAAAGGCAGACAGTGAACAAGTCAACTTGATAATTGCAGATTCTGGTAGCTGCTAAGAAAGCTTCCAGGCCATGCGCCAAGAACAGATCACAGATGTGAGAGATACAGAGCTCCTTGATGTTTCTCTCATCCTTTAGTTTGGTGAGTATCATTTTCTGCCTTCACCATGATGGGAGACAAGCTGAAAAATAAGGAGTGCTGGGGAAGCACTGTGTGGTCACGTGAGCGGAAATCGGACATGTGAGCGGAGATCGGAAAGGAGCCCTACACTGAAGGAAAGAGCGATCCAGGCAAAGCGTCCAGTGGGTGGCAGGCCTTGAGGCTGGTCAGAGCTGCGTACACTCCCAGGACACAAAGGAGCTGGGCAGAGGGGTCATGTACAGGCTGGTGTGAGATGAGCTGGAGGAATGGGTGAGAGACATACCTTTCCTCCTCAGAGGGCAGCCTGTGGACTCACCTTCTAACTCATTATAAATGCAGGCACTTGTCCCCTCCCAAGACCTACTGAATTATAATTTGCATTTTAATAAGATCCCAGGCCATCCATATGTACATGAATATGTGGTTCAAAACTAGGCCATGTAGGACCTTTCAGATCCTGAAAAGGAATCTTAAACCCTTTCTCTCTCTCTCTCAAGATCAATATCAAATGTTTATCCCTTTGGGAAGTTGTCCTGATTCCCACAGCCATTGGGATTATATCCTGTAGATGACAAAAATGCACTTGGGTTCGATTACTGGATCGCAGGCTCCTTGAGATGAGAGATTATATCTAAATCGTCTTGCGCTCTCCAAACCTCTCTGCAACACCTTGCCCATCATGGGTAAATTATCAGAAAAAAAATATCACAGAGTCATCTACTGGTGCACGTAAATTGAGTGATACCATATCAGACAGGCCTCTGAACTCTTTCCGGGAAGGTAATAGACTCTAACTACTGACTTAAGCAAAAAAAAAAAGGAGGAATTTGTGAGCTCCCAGAGCTGAAAAATAAAGGAGAGTAGCTTCAGGCACGGTTGGATCCAGGTGTTCAAACAATGTACTCTGTTTTTCTTCATTTCTCTGCTTTCCTCTAGACTAGTGTCGCTCTTAGGATCAAGTCCAAATATTGATAAAAATGACCACCAGCAGTCCTGGATCCATCTTGTGCCAGCCTATAAACCTAAAGAAAAGAAAATGCTCTTTCTTGATATTTACAGCTCTTGTCTATCCTTTGGGTCAAGAGGTAAGACTTAGCACCACCTGAACCAAATACTGTCATCAGACAAAAAGGAGAAAAGCTGCTGAGCAGAAGGAGAAGCCATTCACTACAGCCTTAGTGAGACAGAACTGCTGTGCTGTCTTTAAAAATCAGGATGGAGAAAGATATTTATTAACCTGGGGGAAAATTCATAGAGTCTTGCTAAATTAAAAAAAAAAAAGTACACTGCCAAACATTATTGTGAAATGATATCATTTGTGGGTATGAAAATACATTTTTATACTGTTTGTATGACTAGAATGAAGATAATAAGGATGATCCATCCCAGTAGGCCCTGGTATGATTAACATTTCTTTCCTTTTATATATTTTTTGCAATTTTCATATTTATATATTGAATATGGACTGCACTTGCCATCATTAAGAAATATATTCTAAAATGAATGTATCTGTGGTGGTTGATTTAGAGTGTCAACTTGGCTGGGCCTTGGTGCCCAGATATTTGGTCAAACATTATTCTGGATGTTTCTGTGAAGGTGGTTGAATGAGGTCAACACTGAAATCGGTGGACTTCGATTAAAGCAGATTACTTTCCATAATGTGGATTTGCCTCATCCAATCAGTTGAAGGCCTGACTGGAACAGACTGACCTCCCCTGAGTGAGACAAAATTCTGCCAGTACACGACCTCTGGACTCAAACTGCAACCCTTCCTTGAGTTTCAAGCGTGTCAGCCTAACCTACAGGTTTGGGGTTTGCCAAACCTCCATAATCATGTGAGCTAATTCCTTAGAATATGTTCTCTCTTGATAAACATATATCGGTTTTGTTTCTCCACAGAGCTCTGATTTGTACAGTATGGTTCTTGCCTTCCATTATTAAATCCCTGTCAAAAATCTTAGAGCCAGAAAGCATATGTTTGAACCTGGGCTGCCCCTTATCAGAAGGCTGGTCTTAGGCAAATCCATTGACCTCCATGAGCCTGGTTTCCTAGTTCACACAGAAATGACCATTCCAGTCTCAGTGGCAGGGTACAAGGGGTAAAGCCAATGATTACTGTGGTGACAGTCCTTAGTATCATTTTCTCAAACCTGAGCTGCCAGTTACCTATTTTTGAAGATTAAGTCCTGCTGTGAAATTCTTTACCTTAGAAACCAGTGTGGAAAAAAAATAGAACAACAAAATCTCAAGCTGGGAGACTTGTCACCAATAAATAGATGAAAAGAACTGTCTGTTTTATCTTCACACTTAAAACACCTCCACTGTCAATACATTTCCCAATCTCATTATTAGCATAGAGCACAGTGGTTTGTGTTTAAACCCAGCAAGACTTTGCTCCCACCAGGAAGGGACCCTCACTTCTCAGATCACCTCTCCGACTTTGTCCTTTCTTTGTGCGCTGAACATTAAATGTGGCGTGAAGTGAGAAACACACGTTAAACCCCCACACTCTGAGTCATTGCACAGGTTCTAAGAGCACCAGAAATGAAACAGTTCTTGCTCTTGATTTCAACTCGAGCTCACTGGGGACGCCCAGAAAGGAAGGCCTGCCTTTGTTCCAGATGTCGGTCTCATTGAAGACCCCAGGGGCATTTCCTAAGGTCCTGCAAGCTGCCCTCAGGCTGCCTGTGTTCTCTTACAGCCTCGGAGATGCTCAAGGTGACCCCTTAAGGCCTGTTAGTAACTGGAAAGTAGCCAAGACTCATTCTGTCCAGCCCAGGAATTCTCACACCTGTCAGATCCAGCAACCGCTTCAGAGAACAACAGATTGTAATGCGTCTTTTGCTGTGTTGAAATAAAATTCATAGATAATTTTACCTCCCTGCACACACAATTGAAGAAAAAATCAATAGAATGCCCTATCTATAATGAAAGAAGGAGGAATAAAAGATAAGTAATTTAGAATAAAAATTAAAGTCAATAAGAATAAAACAAGATCCATGCTTTCAACCATTCAATAAGTGGCTGAATGGTTTATGAGAACCGGTTCCCAGGCAATTCTGTAGGTGCCAAACAGGGAGCAAGACTGGCAGGAAGAGGGTTTTTAAATGTATGTAGTGTGTTAGTCTCTCAGTAGTGTCAGACTCTTTGTGACACCATGGACTATAGCCTGCCAGGCTCCTCTGTCCATGGAATTCTCCAGGCAAGAATACTGGAATGGGTTGCCATTTCCTTCTCCATTGAAATGTCAAGGGTGTGAGGTAACAGCTTAGGCCAGACCTCACTGGAAGTCTTAATGAACTAATTAGATGCTTGCATCTTCTTGTGTTAATTAATTCAATATTTACTGAATGTTAACCGGTGGGGAGGCAAGGGACCAGGCAGTTTCCTGGGAGATGGGAAATCAGCAGTGAACAAATCCTTCCCCACAGAGCGCCATCCCAGGCAGGGGGCATAAGTCTGAATGTAAGAGGGATGTGACAATCAGGAGCTGATCTCCATGAAGAAACAGGGAGCTGGAGGCATAGTAGACACAAGAATAAAAGCTAGGACATCACACATCTCAAAAGAGAGCCTTTGTACTTGGATGAGAGAGAGAGTTGCGGGGCACCCACCCAGTCTTGACCCTTGCCTAAATTTAGGGCTAGAAGGTGTCATTGGAGCATGAATCACCAGAAATATGTCTGGGTCTTAGAGGATAACCCAAGGCTTCCCACATCTTGGCCCTTTGGAAATAGACAAAATAAACCCCCCAGGCAACCTTCCCACTCCCGCCTCACCAACTCTACGGTCATTTTCTCCTTTGGACTCATTCCTTCACTGAACCTGTGCTCTCATGACACCCGGCAGAGAGGGCCTCTCTGCCCGCTGTACAGAAAGACACTCCTGCCCCCACCTTGCCACAGTCACCCTCTTACTCTGCCTCATTTTCCCTCTTTGAAGCTCTCTGGAGGTATGTTACATGTTTACTGACCAGCTTGTTTATCATCCGCCTCTCCTACGCTACACTTTTTTTAGGGCATGAGCTTTGCCTATTTGGTTCACTGTGGTGACTTCAGCACCTAGGGCAGTGACTCACACACAGTAGGGCCTCAATAAATATCTATCAGATGTAACTTATATCCAGTGATGGGCTGGAGCCAGCTCACAGTGGCTTGTGAGAGTCGGTTATGCACATCTTGACCCAAATGCATGCTCAATGATATCATGAGGGTATCTTAAAATCTGCCACGAAGAACCATTTACACTACAGAAATTGGCCAACATTATATCAGGACTTTTTCTCCCTGGAAAGCTGGTTGTTGAACATTTGCCAGTATATCATTAAACAAAAATGCACATGTGCTATCAGAATATGTCTCCTTGATTAAAGGGGTAGTTTCCATACAATTCCAAGGAAAACAATTTATTTGAGGAATCCAAGGGACAGTTTCAATGCCAAATTGCTTTTCTGTCATAGGCTTAACAGCTGGGTGTTATGTTGCAAAGCCCCAAAGCCTGACATATATTTTTTTTTTCTCTGCACACTGTTACTGATATTAATGTAGAAACACATTCTTAACGATACTAGAGCCATCTCATCTAAGGGTTGCCATTTTCCTTTTTTGCCCTAGTAATTAAAAAATACCAATTGCGATTCATTAAAATAGGAAAGTAGATAAATAGTTGTGATAATTACCGCATTTTTCTCTTCGAAGAAAACAGCAATACTGTATGTAGTCATTTTCGATAAATATAGAAAATAAGTAATTATTGCTGGAGCTATTCATTATGAATCTCTATTCCCAGTCTCACTTCTGTAAACACCATTCATTGTTTAAAATAATTATTTTGAAAGGGCTGGCGAAACTTATTACTGGCTGACAAACACCCTCTCGGATGGAGACACATGGATTAGCCTGGGTAGTTAGTTAGCTGGTTGTCTCAAAGCTGATTGTGAAAGCAAGTTTGAAAAGATTACCTTTTCCACCATGGAAAAAGCCAAAAAGAGCAAGCAAAAGCTAGCATGTCTCTCTGTGTACCAGCCAGAGGCAGCTGCAGCTTCAGAAATTTAATTAAGAAATGTGCAGTGGATGAATGTTTTGGGGTTGACTTTGTGTCCATTCAGTCCACAAGTGCTTCCTTCATGTCTAACCTTGACTGAACCATGCTTCTCAGAAAGTCTGGAACTGATGGAAAATAAATTCCACTGGATTCGAATGGAGCCATTAACATCTCCCTTTCGGGGCCTGAAACATTTATTTGCTTTAAAATACACACACTCATCTCAGTTCTATTAGGAGGCAGAGCCAGCTCTTACCTGGGAGGGAGATTCATCAGCCACTCTCTCCCCCTTCCTGAATGCTGCCTCCTCCCCCAAGGCAGGACTGAGCTGCTGGGAGACAAGAGAAGGGATGAGGGGAAGGGGGAGGGGAATCCCACGGACTCCACACTTCATCAGCTGGTGGGAGAAGCCCTGAGACCATCTTGGGGTGCTAAGTCATGATCAACCCCAAACCCCTGCTCCCTCCCAAAACTCAGTTTTTTTAATCTAAACATTCACACTATCAATGATTGGAGAAAGGTAATTGGTGTAATATCGAGACTTGGGTCTAAATCCTGGCTCTGTCACTTGGGCTCTCTTACAGGGCACTCTCCCCGTCTAGGTCTTAGTTTCTCCATCTGTTTCAGAGGATAGGTTGGACCAGTAGTTCCCAGATAGGGTACTGCTCTCTATGGAGCATTTCAAGATCTGTGAGAGCATATTGATGAGCGCAATAACTGGGGACACCATCAGTAGGAGCAGGCATTGGCAAGCATACTAGATGTCCTGCCATGCTCAGAACAGTCTTTTACAGTGAAGAATTATTCCACATCCTGTGGGACTTTCAAAGGCCCCACTGTATATTCCTGTGTCTATGTGATCTCTTAAGTTGACTTTGCTTCTCCAGGTTTCACTTCCCTCATCTAGAGCTGAGAAGTATTGTTCTCTTGGTCCATGACCACGTGGATGGTGTACTCTGTGATAATGATGAAAATAAACATGTTTATTCACAACAAGTCTTTCTTGAGCACCAACAATATATCAGCTACTGGGTTGCGTGCTTGCACCCAGCACTGAGCCAGACATGGGTCTTGTCTGTGTGAGGTTCATAGTCCAGTGTATTCCAATCTGCAGTCCTAGAAAGGATGTTACACTCCCAGGTTATCAGCATTCAGTCTCCGTTTATTGGCTTCCCATTAGGTGCCTGTCACTGAGATAGTACTAGAGATTCTGTGAGAGATAAGATAGATCCTACTCCTAAGGCATCCAGTGTGAGCAGGGGTGATGAACAAGCAAACAATAAGCCAGCCACACGATGCAGTGTGATAAATCCTGTTACAGGTCCGTGAGCTACATGATAAGAGCTACCATTTATCATTCACTTCCTAAGTGTCAGGCCTAGGAGAGTTACTTGGCTTGCATCATGTCCTTTTAGTCTCACAACCACTTCACAAAGTAAGCCAGCATGTGTGTGCCACTGTTACCATTTTTACCATTTTCACTTAACACCTGCTCTGTATTTACTCAGTATTTTTAACTAACTCAATTCATTAAATCAGCCCTTGTCCCAAGTAATGATATCTCTGAAATCATAAGACTGGTGATCTAGTTTTCTGTGAATATCTATCTTTTTTCTAACACCTATAAAATAAGTGTGTTACAACTTAAAGTTTGTAACTGGATACCATCTAAATCACCTTGGTTATCAGACGTTGGGAAATATTGGGTATGTAGGTCAGGGCAGGGAATACTGGGTAGGTAAGTCAGAGCAGGGAATGCTGGGTTGGTGAGTCAAGGCAGGGAATGTTAATTATTGCAGAAACAATATGGTCTAGGTTTGTTCATTGTCATGTCACCATTTTATGTAGGTGATGGGCAGATGGGGATTCTCCACAAAGTCACTCCAGGACCCAGGCTTTTTGCCTCAAAAGGTTCCATCATTTCCTGGAGCTCAGGGCCACCCTTGGATTCTCTGCATCCAGCTGGCAGATAAGGGAAGGGAGAGCATCATATCTCATCGGTCAGAATTCATCCACATGACCCCATCTAACAGCATGGGACACTGGGATGGGAGGTTTACCCACGGATCCAGGAGGTGAAGGAAAATAGGTGTGGTGAAGATCTAGCATGGTCTCTGCTACACAGGTGGCACAGTGGTAAAGAATCCACCTGCCAGTGCAGGAGATGCCAGAGACCCAGGTTCAATCCCTGGGTTGGGAAGATCCCCTGGAGGAGGAAATAGCAATCTACTCCAGTATTCTTGCCTGGAAAATTCATGGACAGAGGATCCTGGTGGGTTACAGTCCCTGGAGCTGTAAAGAGTCAGACATGATTGAACAACTGAGCACAGCATGCACGTACGCACACACACACACACACACACACACACTGCTATACTGCAGTAAAATTCCTCCTTGAGAAGCACTAAGATATACATTTCCACTTTACACTCTAAGTTAACTGCCTTAGCTTATATAGGTATCAAGCGGTAAAGCTTAGACTCCAGCCCAAGTCAAGGCTGTGATAAAGCCATCACCTGTGTGCTGAATGAGGATTCTCACAGCTCTCTCTCTGCTCAGAATTCAGTCCTGAGCTGCAGGACTGCACAGCAGAACTTCCACAGATGTCCTCATCCGGCTGTCCCACAGACACCTCTAACAAATGGGTTCTGAACCCAGGCCATCATTCCTCTCCACCCCCAACCCTGGCACCTTCTCCTGAATTCCCCATGTCAGTAAATGAGTCCATTAACCAAGCCAGAAAACTACATCGCAGCCTAGAATTCTCCCACTGCAGAATGCTTTCAGCTGCAAGTAATAGAAAACCTAACTCCAAATACATTAAACCACTAGGAAATGTTCCATTTCATATAAAAACAAGGCCCACAAATGCGGCAGCTCTAGGACTGGTCAACCTGGTGGAGCAAACACAGTGCGGAGGACCCGAGTTCCTCTGTCTTTCTACTGGGCCACCCTCAGGCTCCTGACTCAGTTTCTTAGCCCAACTGCCCTCATTCTCCCAAGATGCTTTCCCTGGTTCCAAGTCACACAAGTGGAGAGCAATGTCTGGAAGCGGGAAAGCGAAGTTTCCCCTCACCATTCTCTTCTAAAGAGCAAAGAAACCCTCCACAGAGGTGCCCCACACCTGTGAAGGATGTGATCTCCTTCACATCCCACTGGCCAGGATTTTGTCATACATCCATCCCTAAGCCAGTCTTGGGCAAAGGGAATGGAGCCATCACAACAGCTGAGATTAACAATGATTCACTTTCTGGGGTCCTGTAGGGACCCACTCTCTCGTCACACTGGCCACCTGATACCAGAACCAAGATGGTGCTCTTTGGGCAAGAAAGACAGTGGATAAGCAGCATACAATGTCTGCACAGCTCCTTCTTCCTTACCCCAACACCCAACCGATCACCACCAGCCTGCCAGTTTCACCTCCTTCATTTCTCTTGGTTCCGTGCCTGACTTCTGGTCTCCATCTAGGCTATCATAATTCAGAGCCTCTGGCAATTTCTACTAACAGTGAGTAACTTTGTTAACATATAAATAAACACTTCTTAAATGCTAAAAATTAAAGATTCTTTCTGTTAAATGGTTTGTACTGTCAATTTGTTCCAGCAAATCTTTTCCTTAAAGAGATAAAAAAGATGAATTATCCCAGTTTTTGCATAAGTTAAAAAAAAAAAAACTCTGAAAATGAGACACCAGAATTAATAGGTTGGTACTGGATTTGATGTTCTCTTTTCTAGAAATAATTGTGACTAAAATTATTATAGACTCTGATTTCTGAAGATGCATTAATTAACATTTTTTAAAGTGGTTCATGGGAGAGCATTTAGATCATAGATACTGGTAGCTAACTACCATTTGAAACACGATCACAGAAACAGAAATATGTGTGTATTGTACATATCCAAAACCAAATTGACTATTTTCCAATCAGAAAGTGCTTCTATCTACACTTACTTTATGATATGATTAATGATCACTATTTCTTCCAGTTTCCCAGACCAAAACCCTTGTGTATTAGTTATATACATCATGGCATAACCAGTTATCCCCAAACATAACAGTTTGAAACATATATGTATTATCTCTCCATTTCTGTGGGTGAGCAATCTGGACATGGCTTAGCTGGGCTCTCAGCTTCAGGGTCTCTCACAGGTTGTAATCACAATATCAGCAGGTGCTGCAATCTTAAGTCAAACCTCAACTGGGAAAGGACCCACCCTGAGCTCATGTGGTTGTTGACAGGATCTAGTTCTTCGTGGGGTGTTGAACTGAGGGCTTCCGTTCCTCACTGATTGTTGGCCAGGGGCTACCCTTGGATCTTTGACAGGTGGACCTCACAAGTAAGGCATCTTGCTTCATTGAAGGGTGCAAGCTGAGAGGGCAGTAGTAAGAATCTGCCAGCAAGAGGAAGTCACAGTCTTTTGTAACCTAATCACAGAAGTGCCATTCCATCAACGTTGCCATATCCTAGTCATCAGACGCAAGCCACCTGGTCCAGCCTCGACTCAAGAGGAACGGAGTTATACAGAGATGTGACAGCCAGGAGACGGGGGTCTTTAGGAGCCATGTCAGAAGCTGGCTGTCTCCCCTTGGAATTCTCCCGTTTCCCTCCTTCTCTCACACCTTTGCTGGAGAAGACTCCTGAGAGTCCCTTGGATAGCAAAGAGATTCAACCAGTCAATCCTAAAGGAAATCAACCCTGAATACTCACTGGAAGGACTGATGCTGAAGCCAAAGCTCCAATACTTTGGCTACCTGATGCAGTGAGCTGACTCACTGGAAAAGACCCTGATGCTGGGAAAGATCAAGGGCAGGAGGAGAAGGGGGCAGCAGAGGATGAGATGGTTGGATGGCATCACAAACTCAATGGACATGAGTTTGAGCAAACTCTGGAATAGTGAAGGACAGGGGGTAGGATGATGGAAATGTGTTCTCTCCTTTTAAAAACCCAGTACAATAAGAAACAATTTTATTCAAAGATTTGCAAAGATTCCATTCTGCCTATGCACAGAGGTGTGGATTCTGTTGGTTGCTTCATTGGGCTCCCAAACTGAGCCTGTCAGAGCTCTGACTCCCCACTATCCCCAAAGCAGATGGGACAGAGAGCGGAAAAGGCCTCATTTCAGCCCCCAGATTCTAGGGTGGTCTCTAATTTAGCCTTGAAAAACCACACAACATGGGTTCCTGGGCTAAAACTACGGGGGACATTCTGCCAAGGGAGACCTCAACTCTGAAGACCCTGCCCATCAGCGCACAGACCATGGTCATGGGTGGGCAGCAATGGAAGGCAGCCCAGGACAGAAGGAACTGGCTGTGTTTTCTTGCTTAATGACCAATGGCTATGAGGCTCAAGGGAGTCTTTGTAAAGCAGAACTTCTCAAACTTTTCCACAACAGTATCCCTCAGCACAACTAAAAATGAATACTCAATCTTGGGGGCTTCGGGAAAGGAGGGGCATGGTGGTGGGGGGGGTATTTTGGGGGCAATATCTCATCTGAAGCTTACCAGGAAGATGAAAACCAATCTGCTAATTTTAATTTTCTCTTTAAAAGTCACCTACATTTCACATTTTCCTCAGTAATACAGCTGCATCTGATTCTTAATACAAAATTAATGCCTTAAATTATTTGTTTCCTAAAAATGTCTGCCTTTTTTTTCAGTCAGTGAGAAAGTACCAAGGCTAAAGTTCTGAAAAATTGGGGCTGAACTGATGGAGTATATGCTGCATAGCAGATTCGGAACCCAGGCAATATCTTTGCATGGCTTTTGAGAATTCAGATGCACATCAAGATGTGGGTTGCAGAAGTTAGATGGCAGCTGGTGGCCGGGAAGTCACAGGGACGGTGCTGCTGTAGCAGGGTGGGGAGGGGCTGAAGTCACCTGCACCTCTCTGGGGCTCCTGTCCCAAGGCAGTCTGTGAACATCCTCTTGCTGAGAGGGCCGGAAGCTCGGGTCAAAGGATAGCTCTAAGATCTCTAACCCCAGTCTCTGTTTTTGATAGCTGTTTTTACCTTGGAAGAAAGACAATTTTCAAAAGAAATTTTCCATGAACAAAGACTGATTCTTTTGTTCCTGTTTTATCACAGAGACTATAACTTTTGTCACCTGTAAATGATTCAGTCTTCACCTTCAAAGATTCAGTCTTCCTGATCAACTGCAGTCACCCATATCTCAAATTTCATTGTCATGGGATCAATCTTATCATGGCTGGTAAGAGCAGTAAGATAAAATAAAATATGCTCTAATTCAGGCTTTTAACAATATCTGCTAAGTAAAGGAAACTTGGGAGGGGCAGGAGCCTTCACCTTGGGTCCAACACTGAATAGACATTTTTACCCTTTGTCTTCATGTCAACTTAATCTTTCACAAAGAAGAGGAAGTCAGCCCCAAATCCTGTCCCTGAAGACTGGGACTGCGTCTTCCCCTGACAGAGGCAGCAAACATCTGTGCAAAAGTCTTACTTACAGTCACTCCCCACTTCCATGGCAGACGGGAAAAGACGAGTAGCCAAGCAGCTTTTGTCTCCGCGCGTGTCAGTATGCCACTGAATGCAATGAGAGGCCGAGAGAAACTTTCCAGTGTGAGATGCTCACAGTGAATGAGGCAGCACTTGCTGGGGAGTTCAGGGTGAGAAATAACCTGGAAGCAGGCTACCTCTGCTATCTTTTCTGCTTGTCACACACTTGACCTTGTCTTTGCAACACATTTGCACCTTTCCCCCTAATTAATTCTATGCTGGCTCAACTGCTAAAATACCAATTGGACTGAAAATGGTTCGCTAGCTACTACCTGACACATTGTAAATTTACACTGTTCTACCTGAGGTCCTGCAGTGCAGCTTCTGAGTCTGAACCCTGGAGTTGACTGCCTGAGTGGGAACCCCACCTAGCTCTACCAGTCTCTGGTTGTGTGACCTTAGTTATGTGCCTCAGTTTCCTTATCTGTAAAATGGGCTAACAATCATGAGGATTTGAATAAGTTCGTGCATACAGGATGCTCATGCCTGGCAAGCAAGGAGTGCTGTGTGTGAGCTGTTCCTTCATTTCATTGTATCTAAGACGCCATCAGTTATAAGAAGCACCACTGTTTCGTGTACAACTAAGAAAGAAAAAAAATGCTGTCGACTAAAATATGACCCAGTGCTTTAGCTTTTAACATTTGTATTTTATCCTTAACAAAAGTGCTTATTTAGACATATCACATGTGGCCCTTGGGCACACATAAAGAGGAAAGTATAACTGAAAGAAATTGATTAAGTTATTCTCAAAACTTCTTCACAGAATCCGAATCTTAGTGATTTTCAACTCAGTGCTGTCAGGGTTCGTGTTTTTACCCAAAGTTGCCCTGCAGGTGATCAATGGCATCAATGAGAGAGTGCTTCCTTCAAGGGTGCCACTCTCTGAATATGATCAGAGATAATGACAAGGACGACCAAGTCATGGCTTTGTGTCAGTGACAATAAGACATTGATCATAAGGCATTCCAGTCACACAGCTGCTAAAAGTATGTGTAGAGGGAGCAGGGGCAGCATCTTAGAATCAGTGAAAATACTTCCCTGGTGGCTCAGAGGTTAAAGCGTCTGCCTCCAATGCAGGAGACCTGGGTTCGATCCCTGGGTCGGGAAGATCCCCTGGAGAAGGAAATGGCAACCCACTCCAGTATTCTTGCTTGGAGAATTCCATGGACAGAGGAGCTTGGTGGGCTGCAGTCCATGGGGTCACAAAGAGTCGGACACGACTGAGTGACTTTACCTACTTACCTATTCTCATTATAAAAAAAAAACAGACAAAGCATGCTAAAAATGATTGAGTCATCAAAATCTATGCCTTCATCTAACTGTAAAGAACTGTGAACCTTGGTCAAGATCTCAAGCACTTGTGTAAAAGCATCTTTTGAGCACAAGCGATTTGTCATTCCACGAGGGCACAGTTTTCAGCTTGGCTACTTAATTTTGACCCAAATCAGATGCATATAAATCTTTACCAAAGTTTCTTTGGATGGGCAAGTCACAAGTCATTATTTAAATTGAGATGTAATTGACATGTAACATATCAGTTTCGGGTGTACAATATGATTCAATATTTGTTAAATACGTTGTATTTCACAATACTGTGCATATATTATGAAATAATCACCACAATAAGTCTGCTGCTACTGCTGCTAAGTCGCTTCAGTCATGTCCGACTCTGTGTGACCCCATAGACAGCAGCCCACCAGGCTCCCCCGTCACCGGGATTCTCCAGGCAAGAACACTGGAGTGGGTTGCCATCTCCTTCTCCAATGCATGAAAGTGAAAAGTAAAAGGGAAGTTGCTCAGTTGTGTCCAACTGTTAGCGACCCCATGGACTGCAGCCCACCAGGCTCCTCCGTCCATGGGATTTTCCAGGCAAGAGTATTGGAGTGGGGTGCCATTGCCTTCTAGTTAATATATAAATTTTTTCTTATGATGAGAACTTTAAAAATTACTCTCACAACTGCTTTCAAATATATAGCACATTATATCCCCATGACTATTTAGCTTGTAATTGGAGTTTGGATCTTTTGACCCACTTCACCCATCCATTCCTCCACTTCCGCTGCTTCTGAGTTGCTTTTCGTTATTGTTGTTTCTTAGATTTCACATATAAGTGATATCATCCTTATTTGTAGTTGTCTTTCTCTGTATAACTTACTTGACTTGGCATAATGATCTCAAGATCCATCTATGTTATTGCAAATGGGAAAGATCTCATTCTTTTTTACGGTTGAATAACATTCCACTGTATAAATATACCACAAAATTCTTCATCCATTCATCCATCAGTTAGGCTGCTACGTCTTAGCTATTGTAAACAGTGCTACAATGAATGCGGGGGGCAGACATTTTTTCGAATTAGTATTTTTAATTCTTTCAGATAAACATTCAAAAGTGGAATTGTTAGATCATATGGTAGTTCTGGTTTTAATTGTTTGAAGGACCTCCACACTCCATACATGGCTTTTATTTATTTGGCTATTTCGGGTCTTAGTTGCAGCATGTGGGATCTAGCTCCCTGACCAGGGATTGAACCTTAGACCCCGGACCACCAGCAAAGTCCCTGATTGTGGTTTTTACTTCATTTCCCGGATGACTAGTGATATTGAATACCTCTTCGTATACCCGTTGGCCATTTGTATGTCTTCTTTGGAGAAGTGTTTATTCAAATCCTCTGCCAGTTTTTAAATCAGATTGTTTGCTTTTTTGTTATTGAGTTGTTTGGGTTCTTTATATATTTTGGAAATTAACCCTGCATTGGATACATATTTGCAAATACTGTTTGCATTTGTTGTTCAGGTGTTCAATTATGCATTTGAAGGAAAAGGAAATAAGCAGTGTTGATTCTCTTCAGATGGTCTCATCTCTGTATCTTCTCTGGGTTTGCCCAGAGCACCCCTAAAATGCAGCCAAACAGTGGTTCTCAAATCCAGTGGCTATACAGTCACTTGGAGAGATTGGTAAAAATGTAGATACAAAGACCACCCAGGAATTGGACTAAAGCAGCCTCTGGAAGTGAATCTGCATTAAAAAAACAAAACAAAACTGGTCCCTCCCCATGATTCCAACACAGCCTAAATTTGAGGGTCACATCTCTAGAAAAAATCTTGGTAGGAAAAAATGGGCAAGAGTTGGGGAAAAGGCCATGGGGGAGGGGAGCATAAGAAAAAGTTGTTTCTACAGAGCAGTTTCCAAAAGTGGCTCTTTTCAACACCTTTTAAAGGTAATATGTTGACTTTATAGTGCTGTTAAAATGAGATGAAAGCCAAGGAGAAATCATGGAAAGTGTTGAGCTTTAGGTGCTTTCTGCCTCCACCCAAGGTCCAATCCCAGCTGTGTTGAACAATTGGGAAGTACACTGGCCCACCCAGGAGGAGGGCAGGAGCGCAGGCCAGCAGCTCATTGAGATCCTGGGACACCCGGTCCCTTTCTGTCCCTCCACTCTGCCACACGCAGGGTCCCTCTGAAGCCTGGAATCCACGAGAGTGGAGTGTGACTGCCAGGGAAATCAGGATAATGTGGCCACCTAGCATGGCCTGGAAAACAGCAACCAATTGGTCCGCCTGTTCAGAAATTACTGCAGTAATGGTTGCGGGGGGAGCAGGATGTCTTTAAGGAAAATATAGAGTCCACTGTAGAATAGTTTAAAGTGTATTTTTAACTACTGAAAATCCCACAGCCTTACAAAGTAATTATTTCCATTTATTAATAAATGGTGGGGGGGTGGGAAATGTCTTTAAGGAAAATAAAATATAGAGTCCACTGTAGAATAGTTTAAAGTGTATTTTTAACTACTCAAAATCCCAGCAGCCTTACAAAGTAATTATTTCCATTTAATTCTGATAAACCCACATAATGTTTACATAGTCATAATCACAGTGCATGCACACACACACACAGTTTTGAGCATCTTCTTTGCTCTTAATATTATTCTCTAAACTTTTTTTCATGTCTTATAGACACCATATAATTTCAAGTAACAGCAGGTCATCTTTTATCGATAGGCCACAGGTACTTAACCAAATTCTACGGTTTCTTCGAGTTGCTCACTGTTACAGGCAAAGCTGTGATGAAAATCTTTTGCATATGTCATATTCTACACACCCACTGCTAGAGAGAACTTCCCCTGGAGCCTCTCACAAACTGCTCCCTTGCTCACTGGGTAACATCATTAAGGTACAGAGCTTGAGATGGCAACATTATCCTGGATTATCTGAATGGGTCCGAGGTAAAAAACATCCTTAAAAGAGGGAGGGAAGGTGATTTCCCTGGCAGTCTGGTGGCTAAGACTTTGGCTTCCAGTGCAGGAGGTGCCAGTTCAATTCCTGCCGAGGACCTAAAATCTCACATGGGGCCAAAAACCAGAACATGAAACAGTGGCAATATTGTAACAAGTTCAGTGAAGACTTTCTTTTTTAAAGGGAGGACACAGGATGGGAGTTAGGTGGAGGAGATGTGACAATAGAACCAAGAGGTTGGAGGGATGTGAGAACAGGGTCCTGAGCTGAGGAATGTGGGTGACTTGTGGAAGCTGCGGAAACAGTCTGCCAACACCTTTATCATGGACTTCTGGTCACTAGAACTTTTAAGAGACTAGATCTGCACTGTTTGAAGCCACTACATGTGTTATAGCAGCAGGAGGAAACAGATACATGTACTGCTGGGGCTGGAGCCGGACAGGCACAAAACCCAGTAATAAGAGTGATAATGGAAGTGCCGACATCCTTCGAGGGCTTAGTTACTCTGCTTGCTTACTTACTTGTCCTGCACATCAGCCTAGAGTGTCACGACTTTGTGAGACGGGTGCCGTCACCCCCACGCGCCAGATGTGAACCTGAGGCTCACAGAGGTTGAGGACCTTTACAAGGTTGCACAGCCTGCAAGCGGTGGAGTCAGGATTGAGACTTAGTCCAGAGTGTAGCAAAGACGATGCATGCATAACACTCGTCCAAGGTGCTAGGTTACAGACAGATGCAGAAACAGGCCATCTCAGCCTCCCGGGGCTCCAGGGGACTCTTTCCTTAACAAGGGGGCTAGATTGGCTGGATGGTAGCGGGGCAAGAGGGTGATGTGGGGGACCCAGACCTGGACGAAGACTCGGGTAGATTCTTCCAGATTCTGCTTCAGGACTTGCTGGGCATCACTTTTTCCTAATCAGACAGAGGTTCCCGGTGGACGTCCTGTCTCCGCAGCTCCTCTTTGGTGATTCTGACATCTCAAAGCCAGCTCCACTCTCTCAAGCTTTTAGCACTTTTGTCTGTAGGGGAAGTCTGAGAAATGCTGCAAATTCCACCAGCCCAGTGCTCTTGGAGGGGTGCGTGGAGGGTCTCTGCAGGCTCTGAACTCGAGAGTTCCTCTCACTGAGCTGAGCTTCTTGGAGCCACCATTGGCCACTGCAAGCAACTGTGTGTGTGGAGCGCCACCTAGTGGTGTCCAGGGTCCCCAGCATTTCTTCTCAAACCTGGTCAAGAGGAAGGGGCCTGGAGTATCTCCCTTCCTCTGAGGTCATTCCAGGGAGGCTTGGGTGACTTAAGAGCAGTGGTCCCCAAAAACTTTTTGGCACGAGCCAAAAATTTGGAAGTCAGTTGTTCCGTGAAACGGGGCGGGTTGGTTTCAGAGTAATTCAAGCTCATTATATTCACTGTGTACTTTATTTCTATTATTATTAGATCAGCTCCACCTCAGATCATCAGGCATTAGATCCCAGAGGTTGGGGACTCCAGACTTAGAGGGTCTTCATCCCTCTAGGATTCCAGGACACTTTAGAGAAGCTCAAAGCCTGCTGTGTGTGCTCAGTCACGTCTGATTCTTTGGGACCCCTTGGACTGTAGCTTGCCAGTCTCCTCTATCCATAGAATTTTCTAGGCAAGAACACTGGAGTGGGTTGCCATGCTCTCTTCCAGGGGAAATTCCTGACCCAGGCATCGAACCCACGTCTCTTGCATCTCCTGCATTAGCAGGGGGATTCTTACCACCGTGCCACCTGGGAAGCCCCCAAAGCCAGCTGCTTCCCTGAAAACCTGTCAGCTCATGTTGGGACTGTAGCATCCTGGCTCTGCCTGGCAGCCCACATGCTGGCTTTGGGTTGAGATACAGAATAATGCTTTTTGTCATTTTTCAGCTCCATGGCCTGAAAGAGGGTGAGGAAGGTATTATCTGTTGGGGTAGGAATTGGCATCTCTTTTCAGTGTGAAAGGAAATAATAGAAGAAAGTGAATTTTTAAAAGCTATTGAGAATACAGATTACTTTACAACTTAGATAAAAATGGGCCAATTCCTTGAAAAACACAAAGAACTACAACTCACTCAATATGAACTAGATAATTTGAATATGCCTACAACTGTTAGGGCTTCCCTGGTGGCTCAGCTGGTAGAGAATCCGCCTGCATGTGGGAGACCGGGGTTTGATCCCTGGGTTGGGAAGATCCTCTGGAGAAGGCAATGGCTACCCACTCCAGTATTCTGGCCCAGAGAATTCCATGGACTGCATAGTCCATGGGGTCACAAAGAGTCAGACACAACTGACAGACTTTCACTTTCATAACTGTTAAGGAAATTGAAAATAAAAAGCCCCCTCTCAACCTAAATTATACACTTAATACAAAAATTAACTCTAAAATAGGTCATGGACTTAAAGGCAAAACATAAGACATTCAGGAAAAGACGGGAGAAAATCTTTGGGATTTTTTAGGCTAATTTAAGAGCCCTCCTCCCTCCAGGTAATTCTAATGTCCACTCTTCTGCCTCAGTAGACAAATTCTGCCAATAGACAGAAGCCACTGATTCACAAACAAGTAGATACATCTGGTTAAAAACTAACAAAAGCATCATTTAAACTCTCTAATGATCAAAAGAAAGTCGACATAAAAACAGTAATTAAAGGAGTTCCCTGGGGCCCTAGTGGTTAGGATTCCCGGCTTTCACTGCCATGGCCTGGGTTCAATCCCTGGTCAGGGAGCTGAGATCTTGAGTACCACGTGGCACAGCCAAAAAAAAAAAAAAAGTTAAATGACCAAATTTACAAAAAAAAAAAGACCAAATTTACAAGTAAATCAAACAGAAGTTAATAATTCATGCTTCCCCTTTCACACAGGTAGGATAATCAATGGTCCCATTTGCCCAGGACTAAGGGCATTCCCAGAATTGAGGACTTTATGTACTCTGCCAAGACAATTTGATAAATCTACACAAGCCTCATGGGATCAGTATAATTACTGCTTACTCTCTGCTTTCCCCATTAGACAGAGATTCACAGGGGCAGGACCCTGTGTATCTTAGAGCCTGGTCCATATCCTTGTATATCATAAATGCTCAATCAATATTTGGAGATGGAATACAGAAAGGCAGAAACAGAGCAAAAGAGGGAAGGAAGGGGAGAGAGGAAGGCAGACGGACACTTGCTGGGCAGCCTCCCCCTCAGCATTACTCCACCATCAGACACACACCATGACCACAGTTCTGACTGCATCACAATACAGCTACTTATTTATAGGCCTGTCTCCCTCAATTGGGAGCAGGCAATGGCAAAGTTGCCTAGCTGTGCTAATGTGTGTGTGCGTGCCTGCTAAGTCACTTCAGTGGTGTCTGACTCTTTGGGACCCCATGGGCTGTAGCCCTCCAGACTCATCTGTGCATGGGATTGCCAGGCAAGAATAATGGAGTGGGTTGCCATGCCCTCCTCCAGGGGATCTTCCTTATCCAGGGATTGAACTTGCTTCTCCTGTGGCTCCTGGATTACAGACAGATTCTTTACCATTGAGTCACCAGGGAAATCCAGCTGTAGTAATAAATAATTCCAAATCTCATGGGCTTACATCCACAACATTTTAATTTTTTATCATACTGTATGGCCATATTGGGTTGGCTCTAGTTCTCCCTGTGTTGCCTGAATTCTGTGACCCAGAACTGATGAAATAGTCTTTGTCCAGAGCATTTCTGATCATCATGGCACATGGGGAGAGAGAACTTAGGTGATAATTACTTGGAAGTAGTCAAGTAATGTGGTACTTTACATTATTTTAACCCATTTTGGGTATCTTCCCCTCATAGAATTGTATATGCCCTTCCTAAATAAGTCAGCCATGATCATATGACTTGCTTTGGTCAATGAAACAGGACAGGATCACTTGAAAGTGGTAGTTTTAAAAGTTGGCCTAAGTTCTCTTTCCCCATGTGCTGTGATTGAAAATGCAACCCAAGATGGCCATACAGTATGAGAAAAAACTAAAATGCTGCAGATGTAACACCCTGAGATTTGGCGTTACTTATTACTTTCTAATTGGTAAGAAAGCCGTGCTAATTATAAGACTTTTTCATATCTATCATAGACATTTTCATTATCACTATTGCTACTGCTTTTCTGAAAACCTTGTCATTTATCACTTGACTACTCTGTTAATCTCCCAAATATTCTCTGTATTCCCAAAGCTGATCTTTTTCAATCTATCAGCCACACAGAAGGAAAAGTGATTTCTTAAAATAGAAAAATCACTCCAGCTTCAAACTCATTGAAAGCTTTTTAGTGCTGATTGAAAAAAATATAGTCAGACACTATTTTAAACCAACAAACATACTCAAATCACAGATTTAGACATACTTATTTTCATACTTGGTCTTTCCAGGTGGTGCTAGTGGTAAAGAATCCTTCTGCCAATGTAGGCGACACAGGAGACGAGGCTTCAACCCCTGGGTCAGGAAGATGCCCTGGAAGAGGGGACGGCAACCCACTCCAGTATAAGAGAACCCCATGGACAGAGGAGACTGGTGGGCTAAATTCCAAAGGGTAGCAAAGAGTCAGACATGACTGAACCAACTTAGCATGCACGCATTTTCATCCTTATATCAAAATCTTCTTTCTCAACTGTGAGATCAGATTGACAGGGACCTGATTTTACTTATGTCTGTATTCTCAGCACATAGTACAGAGTCTGTAGGTGGCCAGTGTTGGGTTTGTGTTTATTGAATGGATGGATTTCTTTCTGTTAAGTTTTATCTTGTTGGGTTGATCATTTTGTTCTCTCCTATCAGTTGTATTAGTAAGCAGTTCATTTTTCCTACTGTGGGACATTTTACATATTTAAGAAAGATGATAATGCTTTTATTCAAAGTGTTAAATGGAGAAGCCTGGGGCAAGAGTTCTCTCTCATCAAGTTTTAAGTAATAAATGTAACACAGCAGTCTGAAGGCATTTTTTCTGGGGGTGTGTCAAAGGAAAGGACTTCATTATGAAGGACAGACTATGTGAGGGAACAGAGGCAGAGCCTGATGATAAACGTTTGGCAGAAGTTGATAAAATTTATTATCAAAGTGACAACACCAAATGCTGTCAAGCATATAGAAAAACTGGATCACTCATACATTGCTGGTGTGAATGTAAAGTGGTACAGCTACTCTGAAAAAATATTTTGACAGTTTCTTTAAAACTAAGCATGGAACTGCACCATACAGCCCAGCAATTGTACTCCTAGGCATTTCTCCAAAGAAATAAAATTCATATTTATGCAAAAACCTGTACACAAATGTTCACGGCAGTTTCATTTGTAATAGTCAAAACCTAGAAACTATCCAGTTGTCATTAAATGGATGAATGGTTAAACAAAATGCTATATATTTATCTACAGAATTGGAATACTAACAGCAATAAACAGAGAAGGAACTATCGATACATGCAACAGTCCGGATGAATCTTCGGAGAATTATGCTAAAAAAAAGTGAATTAAATGAAAAAAGTCCATCTCCAAAAGCTAAATACTGTGTAAGTCCATTATATAAACACAAACACTCTCAAAATGACAAGGTTATAGAAAACGAAAACAGATTTCTGAGTTCCAGGGGTTAAGAAGCAGACAGGAGTAAGAGGGAAGTGAATGTGGCATATAAAGATCCCATGAGAAATGTTTATGGTGATAGAAATGCTTTGTATTTGTATGTATTGATGTCAATACACTGGTTTTCTTTTTTTTTAACTTTTTTTTTTTTTTTTACACGAACTCCCAAACATGAACCCCCCTCCCACCTCCCACCCCACATCTTCCATTTTTTTTTTGGAACAACAGATGTTAATCCTCTTTCACTGTGTACTGGGAATGCAGAGCACATCAGCAGTTACTAATGGGAATCGTGAACCACCAGTGCCAGCGACACAGACAGAAGTTCGGCAGTGGCAGTCCTGAGGTCTTTTTCCAACCCTGACTCCAGCTGATAATTCAGCAAAAGAGGTGATGAGGCAGGATACACGGTCAGATCCACAATAAGCAGACTGGCCCTGCAGATTCGGAAAAGATTTCCCTCACGGTTTCATTTTCTTTGTTAAAATGTAAAAGCCACGCTTCCCATTTAGCTGGGAAGAACCTGACATTTAACGTGCGTTTGTGTGGAATGTGTGTGTGTGTGTGTGCGCCCAGTCGTGTCTGACTCTTGGAAACCCCTACTGGAGCCCAGGCTCCTCCGTCCATGGGATTCTCCAGGCAAGAGTACTGGAGGGGTTGCCATGGCCTCCTTCCGGTATCTTCCCGACCAAGGGGTGCAACCCTCATCTCTCATGTCTTCTGCACAGGCAAACAGATTCTCTACAACTCATGCCCCGGGAAGCCCATCAGAGTCACTGTCATGGTTTCCCTGATGACATACAGAGTCAAGGAAACTTAGGATGCAAATGATAATTACTTGAGGGATAATTCACTTCAAATGAAAATATGGATTTATAATTTATATAACTGTATACATATATATGTATTCATGTGTATATATGTGTCTATAATAAAAATGCAATGGCACCCCACTCCAGTACTCTTGCCTGGAAAATCCCATGGACGGAGGAGCCTGGTGGGCTGCAGTCCATGGGGTCGCTAAGAGTCAGACACGACTGAGCGACTTCACTTTCACTTTTCACTTTCATGCATTGGAGAAGGAAATGGCAACGCACTCCAGGGTCCTTGCCTGGAGAATCCCAGGGACTGCAGAGCCTGGTGGGCTGCCATCTATGGGGTCGCACAGAGTCAGATACGACTGAAGCGACTTAAAAAAAATAATAATAATAAAACTGAATACTTACCTTTTGTTTATAACGTGTGAGGCACTGTCTGACTTATTTATATATATTATTAACTCCTTCTAATAATCTAGAGAGTAGTTACTATTATTTTCCAGATTTTACAGATTAGGAAATGGAATTGCCTGAGAGAGGTTAAGAAATGTGTTGATGGGTATAGAAAGTGAGTGAGTGACAGAGTTGGGATTCAAAATGTTCTTGCCTGGAGAATCCCAGGGATGGGGGAGCCTGGTAGGCTGCCGTCTCTGGGGTCGCACAGAGTTGGACACAACTGAAGCGACTTAGCAGCAGCAGCTCCCTCAATTAGGCCTGAACCCCTCCTGTACGTGGACTGTATTCCATACACTGTCATATCATCAAAGATGCCAAAGCTTAGAGGTTAGGAGAATGAATGTTGAGTTCAGCCTGCCTGGTTTCATATCCTAACCCTATGGACTTTTCAGCTAGGACCTTTGACAAGCTATTTCACCTTTCCCTACCTCAGCATCCTCATCTGAAAAACTGAATATGAAAAGAATAATACAGGACTTACCCTCATGGAGCTGTGAGAATTTTACATGCGTTACTGCATGTAAACCGTTTAGAATGGTGCCTGGAATACTATCTAGAGCATTCAATGCCATAGTTAGAATTGTTACTAAGGGAAGGGAACCCACAAACCCCATTTAAAGAACTGAAGTGGCCTCATGGTGATCAGGAGCCTACAGGTGGTTGTATTTTCTGGTTGATGGATAGACGGCAGTCTCTCCGACTATCTCCAAAAGGTCAAGAGGAAACTTTTCAGGTCTGGGAGGGCAGTGCAGGAAGGCTCCAGGCTGACATGGGGCTTCCCTTGCCCACGTCCCCCCTGCATGTGTCCGCTACTCATCGCGCCATGAAGGCCAGGTACCCCAGTGCCTCTGGTGTCCTCAGAGCGCCTAGCCTACACCTGCACCTCCACGTGTATTGTTACTTGAAGGGGGCAGGGGGCTCTCAATGCAAAGTCAGATCTAGGTGAGTGAATCCTTCAGTTTCTCACTGAAATCCCAGAACCTGGTTTCCAGCACAGAGCAGGCACTCTGGAACTACTTATTAAGAGACTGATTTTAGTAAGCACAAATATTTTTTTAACTGAGTGTATAACTGAGTCACTTTGCTATATAGCAGGGATTGGCACAACACTGTAAACCCACCACACTTCAATAAAAAATAAAATTAAAAAAATTCAACAAAGTTTAAAAACCGGTTGAAATGAAAATAAAGTTAAGCAGATAATATTTATCAAGTGCCTCCATACAATGGCAAAATGGGTACTGCACAAATGTAAAGCCTCAAACCTCACAGGTTTACATTTAACTGGGCATTCTCGCATCCATTATTTCATTCGACACACCCACCCCCCACAATTCTATGAAGCAGGTAATGAAGACATTATCTTTGATTTACAAACCTTTTAAAATCCCAGTTGTCTGTCGGTGCCCAGATCCACATCACCTCTGGTCCTGCCCTTGACTGTGCGTCTCCTCTCCAGGTCCTTCCTGCTGGGTCATGAACCAGGAAGCAGAACGGCCATGAACCAAATTATTCCATNACACACCCACCCCCCACAATTCTATGAAGCAGGTAATGAAGACATTATCTTTGATTTACAAACCTTTTAAAATCCCAGTTGTCTGTCGGTGCCCAGATCCACATCACCTCTGGTCCTGCCCTTGACTGTGCGTCTCCTCTCCAGGTCCTTCCTGCTGGGTCATGAACCAGGAAGCAGAACGGCCATGAACCAAATTATTCCATCAGGATCTACCCAAAGGAGTTGGAAACTTACGTCCACACAAAAACGTGCACGCTGGTGTCTATGGAGGCTTTGTTCATAATCACTAAAACCTGGAAGCAACCAAGATGTCCTTCAGCAGGTGGAGGAACTCATAAACCGTGGTACATTCAGACAGTGGAATACAGGATCTACCCAAAGGAGTTGGAAACTTACGTCCACACAAAAACGTGCACGCTGGTGTCTATGGAGGCTTTGTTCATAATCACTAAAACCTGGAAGCAACCAAGATGTCCTTCAGCAGGTGGAGGAACTCATAAACCGTGGTACATTCAGACAGTGGAATACTGCTGCTGCTGCTGCTAAGTTGCTTCAGTCGTGTCCGACTCTGTGCGACCCCATAGACAGCAGCCCATCAGGCTCCTCCGTCCATGGGATTTTCCAGGCAAGAACACTGGAGTGGGGTGCCATTGCCTTCTCCGAATGGAATGCTATTCGGTACTAAAAAGACACAAGCCATCAAAAGCCATGAAGACACAGAGGAACACTGAATGCATAATATTACTAAGCGAAGGAAGCGCATGTGAAAAGACCCTATCCTGGGACCTCCAGCCTTTGTTGTGGCGGCAGGCTATCTTTTTTCGGTTGCAGTATTTGAACTCCTAGTTGCGGCATGTGGGATCTAGTTCCCTGACCAGGAATCGAACTCCCTGGATTGGGAGGGCAAGTCCTAGCCACTGGACCACCAGGGATGCCCCTCCAACTGGATGATATCCTGGAAAAGGCAAAACTCTGGCGATGGCACAAAGATCACTGGTTGTCGGGGGTTTTGGGGAGGGAGGGATAAACGGATTGCAAGGAATTTTTAGGGCAGGGAAAGGATTCTGAAAAGTAAATTGGTTCCACCTGTGAATTCCCCAGGATTCCGCCCCTCCCCGCTGTCCTCCTGACTCGATAGAGCAAAGGAGAAAAGAGCCAGCTGGGTTGAGCAGGCAAGAGACCAAATTGTCTTTTTTTTTTTTTTGGTCACCAGCCTTTACTAGGGATGTACAGGAGGGCCCCTTTGTCCCAGCTCCTCACAGGCATTCATTCACCCTATTTGCTCTGAGGCACTGAATAAGCTTGTTCTTTGCGCTGGACTTAACCGCGCAGTTTGGTGTGATGAGATCATCCTTCCAGAGAGTGCTTGTGAAACCAATAAAGGCTGAGTTAGCACCAGGCGTCCCCTCCCCCTCCCCCAGAATAAATTTTCCCTCCCACGCCCCATGCCCCTCGCCTCGTCACATGCCACTAACAACACTTTCTCAGGCTTATTTCTTCGTCTCTTTCCCTCCTTAGACCACGACAGGGACCCTGTTCATCCATCACTCGTTGGCCAGGCCCACCTAGGAGGTGGCCGGTCCCGTGCTAAACAAGGCAGACGGAGATGAATAGACGCAGCCACAGCCTCTCGTCTTGTTCATTTCCGCACCCTTGGCATCAAGCGCGGTGCTCCGCAAAGAAAAGACCTTTGTTGAAGGAACGGGTGAAAAGAATCCCTGAATGACCGCACATCAGGTCACGGAAACGGCCCAACTGAAATCTGTCTGGGCGCTTTGGCCACCTGTGCCCGGGCCCCTCACTCCGGGCGAGCAGGGATGAGGACAGGAAGGGTCCTAGTGACATAAAGGATGGACAGACAGTGTCCTTCATTATCACAGATCAAAAGCCAGTTCAGCCAGCTCAGCACTCCCCGGGGCCGCCCATCTTGTTCATTTCCGCACCCTTGGCATCAAGCGCGGTGCTCCGCAAAGAAAAGACCTTTGTTGAAGGAATGGGTGAAAAGAATCCCTGAATGACCGCACATCAGGTCATGGAAACAGCCCAACTAAAATCTGTCTGGGCGCTTTGGCCACCTGTGCCCGGGCCCCTCACTCCGGGCAAGCAGGGATGAGGACAGGAAGGGTCCTAGTGACATAAAGGATGGGCAGACAGTGTCCTTCATTATCACAGATCAAAAGCCAGTTCAGCCAGCTCAGCACTCCCCGGGGCCGCCCTTAGTCTAGGAGAGAGATGCAAAGCAGACAATGGTTCTTCCAGGAGTGGAAATGTACTGACACTGTTCTTTCTTGTCATTTTTATCTCCCCCTTTAACAAAAATAGCACCATATAGTATGGACCATTTTGTAAATTTGGGTTCCCCACGCCCTGGCCACTTAGCAAGTATTTTTCCACAGTACTAAATTTATAAGGCAAGAAGTGGTTTTAATAGTTATATCATGTTCCCCTGTATGAATGTACCAGCTCTTATTTTAACTGTTTCTCTAGTTTGGGATGTTTGGGCTGTCCCTAGATTTTTGCTGGGATGAATATCCTTATTCCTATATCCTTAGAAGAAATTCCTAGAAGAGGAATTGCTGAGTCAAAGTGCACGTACATATCAACTTTAGACCTTTATGATCAAATTGCCTACATCTGTTGAGTTCCTGCAGGGGATGGGTGAGCACCGGGCCCCTGTGAGGTTAGTGCGCAGTTTAATACAGATCCGTGGCTCTTATCTGAATCCCTTGGGACCAGATGTACTTCAGAATTCAGAATTTTCTGGATTCTGGAGAAACACCACAGTGTATATTCTATGCGCCATCTTGTACCTCCAGAAGATTCCAGGGCAGACCCATAATCCAACTCATTACGATTTCCTCAGTAAAACACATGAAGATCGACAGTAAGTGAGACAATTCAAGACCACAAAGAGCCTTGTGACAGCTCAGGTCAGGTTTTGCCACTAGATACGTTTTGGAGCTAGAAGTATGTTTAAAAAGGAAAAAAAAAAAAAACAACTTGCAGAGGCCAGAATTTTTGTAGCTCAGATTTGTGGAGAAAGAACCATGGTCTGTAGTCTTTCTGCTGCTTTGTGAGGGAAACTGGCCTAGCAGGACAAGAGAAGGGAAGGCAGGGTAAGGATGAAGTCAGCAGCCTGGGAGGAAAATCCATCTGTGTTTGGATCCTGGCTTCACCAACTGCAAGCTGGGTGTCTTAGGGCCAGTAGCTTGCCCTTTCTGAACCTCATCTCTGAAGAGGACAGAGCTGTGGAGAAGACTGCAGAGAACAGAGCATATAAAGCTCTTAGCATATACCCAACCAGCACTGACGGGGAAGGCAATGGCACCCCACCCCAGTACTATTGCCTGGAAAATCCAATGGACAGAGTAGCCTGGTGGGCTGCAGTCCATAGGGTCGCTAACAGTCGGACAGACTGAGTGACTTCACTTTCACTTTTCTCTTTCATGCATTGGAGAAGGAAATGGCAACCCACTCCAGTATTCTTGCCTGGAGAATCCCAGGGATGGGGGAGCCTGGTGGGCTGCCGTCTATGGGGTCACACAGAGTCGGACACGACTGAAGTGACTTAGCAGCAGCAGCAGCAGCAACCAGCACTGAACAGGTGAGAGCAGTTATTAAACCTGCCTGGGTAGACTTCTCTGGTGGTCCGGTGGTCAAAACTCCATGCTTCCGATGCAGGGGCTGTGGGTTTGATCCCTGGTTGGGGAAGTTCCACATGCCGCGCAGCCAAAAAAAAAATAAAATCACACATACAAACTTGCCCAAGTAAACGGCAGCACTGGGAAATAAAAGGGAAATCAGAGTCTTTGCTTGTCCTGTGATGCCAGGCGTCTGTCAGCCCCCAAAGCTGACCTGCAGGAGTCTACTCTAACTCACCTCAGTGGAAGGCCCAGAAATTTGGGGAGAAGGAAGGGCCCACCAGGAGCCACAGCGGAATTGCTCCCAGTGGCCTCGCTTGGCTTCTGCCCGACCTGGTGACGCTGGGGCCCTCTGTGCCCTGGCGCCCTGGCTGTGTGGGGCAGTGCCCAGGCCGGCCCCACCTGGACCTCCTCAGAGGCCTATTTCGGTGTCCCAGGGTGCGGTTGCTGCAAATGAAGCCCAGGATAGTGCGAAGCTGCAGTTACAGAAGTAAGTTTCCCCAAGTGCTCGGGCAAGACACCAGCAGGTCCCACAGAATCGAGCTGTGGCATTAAGGACACGGGTGGCCCACGGGGAGGAGGTGTGAGAGCAGGCGCAGAGGGCTGGGGTCCTCTGCGAGACCGCAGGCGGGTGCCAGGGCGGGAGGGGCAGATGAGGGCAGCCCCGTGGCTGGGGGGGCGGAGGGCACAGGTCTGGGCTGGGCTGGGACAGAGCAGGGAGGGGAGGAATCAGGAGAAGCCATCCTTCCCGGTGTTCCAACCACACAGACCTGGGAGAGTGCAGGATTCACCCCCGGGTTGTTTACCAAAGTCGAAAAGAGAGAAGAGGAGGAGGGGAAGGAACAGACTTGGAACAGAGCCTGGAAAGCCCTCTGTTAGGTCCGCACTCTGGACCAGGTTTCCAGCACGGATTCTAGCGCCTCAGCTGCTGGAGGCTCTGGCCGAGAACTCAGACAGATCACGCTTGCCAAGAAGGACTTCGTCAGGTCCTAACGGCTCTGCACCAGGACGTGCAGAGATGGAAATTTTCAGAAGCCCCCCCCATCCAATGGGGCCTTTCACAGCTCACCAAACAGACTCTGGAAAACAGCAAACAACTGGCTCATCTGTTTAGAAAGTACTGCCAGGATTTCCTTAAAAGATTTTTAGAAAATATTCCAGAATCTTTATCAAAACTTTATCAAAAGTGTTTTTTTATTGCTCATAAGCCCACTGACTTTACACAATAATAGCTTTATTTCTAAACATGTCTTCCAATCTTAATCCATACAAATTTCCATGTTTATATTGTTTTACTCACAGTATTATTAGATTTCATCTATACCCTTTTTCTTTATATTCCATAACAGTTTCTAATGGTTTTTTATAGTCCTCACCTTGATTCTAATAATAGCATCCATTTCATCATATTCCAGAGAAGGCAATGGCACCCCACTCCAGTACTCTTGCCTGGAAAATCCCATGGATGGAGGAGCCTGGTGGGCTGCAGTCCATGGGATCGCTAAGAGTCGGACACCACTAAGCAACTTCCCTTTCACTTTTCACTTTCATGCATTGGAGAAGGAAATGGCAACCTACTCCAGTGTTCTTGCCTGGAGAGTCCCAGGGACGGGGAGCCTGATGGGCTGCCATCTATGGAGTCGCACGGAGTTGAACACAACTGAAGTGACTTAGCAGCAGCAGCAGCATCCTATTCAATACCACAAACTTCTCACCAGACTATAAAAAATCATTTTTCACTATTACATTGATAAATAATGCTGCCACAAACATCTTTGTACAGGTGGTATATTCACAAACCAACTACATAATTTTCTGTTGTTTATTCAATATAGGTTTATTGGATACCTATAACTTTAGGACTGGGGGTAAGTGAACAAAACAGACACAGTCTCTGTCCCAAAGGCTGAACAGTCTATTCTGTAATAATTTTCTGATGTGTGTTCCTTTTTCTGTCTGAGTAATATTCCATGCACAGCAGCTCATCCCTACAGGAGCCATGGGGCAGGAGATCAGGGACTACGTGCAGGGTGCCTGAGAGGCCACTGGGGCATGAACTTGCAGCCCGCCACAGGGCGGGTCTGGGCCTCTGCAGGCCTCTCCCTGCCACCACTTCCCCCAGGGGCCTGCCTCTCTAAACCGCTGGGGAGTGGGCTGCAGTGTGGGCGGAAAGTATTCTTCCGGGGACAGGCTGCTCTCAAAGGGGAGAGGACGTGCTGAGCATGCTCAGCGCCTCTCTCCAGCCCCCCGCATCAGGCAACTCACTCCTCTCCTAACAGAGGGAAGGCTGCAACTGCAGCTGGGGCCCCTGCCCACCCCCGCGTGGCATGGAGGCAGGAGTGGGGGCTCCAGCAGCAGGGGGGTGGTGGTCCAGTCTCCTGCTTCCAGCCCCCATCTCCCCCCAAGACCCACCCCTGACACCCAGCTCCTCTCAAAGCCCAGCCCCTGGGACCGGCTCTCCAGGGCTCTGGGACCCCAGCAGCAGGCTGAGGGGTGACCAGAAGTGGTTGGGAGGGAAAATGGCAGTATGTCACCCAAAGTCAGGACCGGAGTAAAATATTGACCCTGTGGTTGGTCTGAGTCTGCTGTTTGGTGGGATGACGGATTACAGGGCCGATAATCAGGAGGCCAATCCCTCAGCCACGGGCTGCTTTTGATTGAATTATCGTCACTAGCAAGAAGAGATAAGAAAGCTTTCTTCAGTGATCAATGCAAAGAAATAGAGGAAACAACAGAATGGGAAAGACTAGAGATCTCTTCAAGAAAATTAGAGATACCAAGGGAACATTTCATGCAAAGATGGGCTCGATAAAGGACAGAAATGGTATGGACCTAACAGAAGCAGAAGATATTAAGAAGAGGTGGCAAGAATACACAGAAGAACTGTACAAAAAAGATCTTCACGACCCGGATAATCATGATGGTGTGATCACTCATCTAGAGCCAGACATCCTTGAATGTGAAGTCAAGTGGGCCTTAGAAAGCATCACTACGAACAAAGCTAGTGGAGGTGATGGAATTCCAGTGGAGCTATTTCAAATCCTGAAAGATGATGCTATGAAAGTGTTGCACTCCATATGCCAGCAAATTTGGAAAACTCAGCAGTGGCCACAGGACTGGAAAAGGTCCATTTTCATTCCAATCCCAAAGAAAGGCAATGCCAAAGAATGCTCCAACTACTGCACAATTGCACTCATCTCACACGCTAGTCACTCACTCGTGTCTAACTCTTTGTGATCCCATGGACTGCAGCATACCAGGCTTCCCTGTCCATCACCAACTCTTGGAGATTGCTCAAACTCATGTCCATTGAGTCAGTGATGCCATCCAACCATCTCATCTTCTGTCGTCCCCTTCTCCTCCTGCCTTCGATCTTTCCCAGCATCAGGGTCTTTTCCAGTGAGTCAGTTCTTCACATCAGGTGGCCAAAATATTGGAGCTTCAGCTTCAGCATCAGTCCTTCCAATGAATATTTAGGACTGCTCTCCTTTAAAATTTACTGGTTGGATCTCCTTGCAGTCCAAGGGACTCTCAAGAGTCTTCTCCAAAACCAAAGTTCAAAAGCATCAATTCTTGGTGCTCAGCTTTCTTTATAGTCCAACTCTCACATCCATATATGACTACTGGGAAAACCATAGCTTTGATTAAATGAACTTTGTCAGTAAAGTAATGTTTCTGCTTTTTAATATGCTGTCTAGGTTTGTCATAGCTTTTCTTCCAAGGAGCAAGTGTCTTTTAATTTCATGGGTGCAGTCACCATCTGCAGTGATTTTGGAGCCCAAGAAAATAAGGTCTGTCACTGTTTCCATTGTTTCCCCTCTGTTTACCATGAAGTGATGGAATATGTAACCTCTATCCCTTTCTTCCATAAATCCAACAAACTCAAGAAACCCATTCATAGTTTTATGTGAGTTTTCAAAACATTTTTGGCACATTTAAAAGCAACCAGGATTTCCCTGGTGCTCCAGTGGTTAGGACTCCATGTTTCTACTGCAGGGAGCATGGGTTAGATCCCTTGTTGGCGAACTAGGATCCTACATGCCCTGTGGCCAAAAAATAAAGAAACATGCATACATGAATAAGCCATACTTTATCTAAACTGACATCAATGTGAGTATTTAATTCATTTCTAGTATTTTTTTTGTTACTTTGGAGAGTTCTACATATTTGCATTTGTTTTTGTTTATCTTTTCAGAAAAATCTTGGAAGTAGAAATGCAATGCCAAGAATTCTTTAGTGTTTAAAATTTTGATAGCTACTGACAAAGTTCCATGTAAAAGAGCAACTGGGATCTGAGGCTATTTAAGTCAGAGAAGATCCAATCCCAAAGATGAATTAGGGACCCAAGACAAGGCTTCTGGTATAATTGTTTTGCCTGAGAAAGCAATAAATTTCTTTACTGGCTTGATATGTTGGAGGGTCTGGAGATGCAATATATGACATTCTATTTCTGGCCTCCGTGTTTAAGTCAAGTAATACAAACAAACAGATAAGAAAGTAAAACTTGCCGCGTTTTTATAAAGCTTGGAAAGGAATCGGCTGAGAAGTTTGCAGGCTGTTGAAGCAGATTGAAGACAGTAGGGGGCGCTCATAGGTCGTTAGCAACATAAGAGAAGATCTTTTATTTGTTACATATTATCTATTGAAGATATTTAATAACAAATATCAGCATCTTCTATTGTATCAAATTTTTCACTTGGAAACACACCTAAATGAAAATGATCTATGATCGTCTTTCTAGTAGCTACCTATGGCTTTATTTTGAGCATTTAAAAAAGGTTCATTCTTTGCCATTAGCTAGGTGTGTGTCTGTCTAATGAGAACTTGTTTCCTGATTGAACGATAGTAACCACTAACATGACTAATAGCTATAGTAATGGTTGTTGGTTATTGATTATGTCCTCTATGTATTTTTAATTCAAGTGCTGATTGAATATTTATTACACTATCTGCCAAAAATTGAGCACACAATGATAAAACAAAATGAACATGGCCCCACAGATTTTGCAATGTGAAGACAGAAACTGTGTAAGTAAACACAAGTAAATAGATCATTATGAATTTATGATAAGAACAATGCAAGAAAAGGATCGGATTTTAAGAATAGTAATAGTGACAAGAGGTTCCCTGTTTTATTTTGAGTGGTCAAGGAAGTCCTCTCTTTGGAAATGTCATTTAAGTTGGGACTCGAGGTTATGAAAAATCCATCTTGGCCAAAGAATACTCTGGGTTGAGTTTCCTGACTATGCAAGTTATCTTGAGAGTCCCAGGTGGTTTTGTATCCAGTATCTCCATCTGCATCAATGGCACCACCACAGGTCCAACAGGGCTAGTCAGACAACTGAGAGTCAGATTGGGTTAGTCAGACAACTTCTGACACTTCCATTTCCATGACACATCATATCCAACTCATCATCCTGTCTTGTCCACCTGGCTTCTTAATATTCTCCTGAGTCCTCCCACGTGGCTCCATCTGCACGGATGCTCCTTCTCCCTAGTCTCTCTCATCTCTTGTAAGAGCTTACTCTGGAGCCCTCAGGCTGATCCTTGCAGCAGCCAAGAGACCTTTTCAAAATTCAACAACGATCGTTCTCATTCTGCTGCTTCCAACCCTTTGGTGGCTTTCCGTTGTTCTGGTAGTTAAGAATGGGATCTTGACCATGCCCGTGAGGTCCTCTAGGCCTAGTGTTTGCTTTTCTCTCCTGCTGTCACCTGTTTCCCAGCCACCTTGAACCTCTGGCACCGAGGATGCCTGGCACAGGGCTTTTGGCTGTTTGCTCATAAGTACTTCTCTTCATTTACTTCTGCTGAATTTTTTCTCATTATCTCCTTGTCATTTTTTTTTTTTTTTCTTTTCCTGGGTAACAGTTCAGGTCTAACTATCTTAGGAAACCCTCCTCCCTTTTCAAGTGAAAGTGAAAAGTGAAAGTGAAGTTGCTCTGTCATGTCTGACTCTTTGCGACCCCATGGACTGTAGCCCACCAGGCTCCTCCGTCCATGGGATTCTCCAGGCAAGAGTACTTTCCAAGTGAAATACGTTTATTAGAGGCTGTAATATAATCATGTTCCTTTCCTTCTGAGCATGTATCTCAAAAATAATTGTATACTTGTGTGTGATTAGAGGTGAAGTCGCTCAGTCGTGTCCGACTCTTTGCGACCCCATGGACTGTAACCTACTAGGCTTCTCCATCCATGGGATTCTCCAGGCAAGAATACTGGAGTGGGTTGCTATTTCCTTCTCCAGGGGATCTTCCCGACCCAGGGATCGAACCTGGGTCTCTCCCACTTGTTTGTTGGCTCCAAGAAGGCAGAGTCCAGTACCTAGCATAGTACGTGGTGTGCAGTAATGTTCAGTAAGTATTCTACAATTAAATGGGTAACATGAATTAATATATACCTATTAGATGATCGATTTTCTAGATAGTCTAAAGGGCATTTTATTTAATGAAAGAATAGGAGACTACATTACCTTCAGGTTAGTCTAGTATTAGTCTGCTATTAAGTTAACACTGCACTCTCCACCCATGTTGGAGGATTACAAGTAAGAGGACTGAAAGCTAGTAGCACCCCGATTTCCCCCACATATTACCCGGAGCTAGAGCCTAGTGGGCTGCCGTCTGTGGGGTCGCATAGAGTCAGACGTGACTGAAGTGACTTAGAAGAGGTATGTCAGTCACGTGTTTTGGCTTTCCCAAGGTCCCTCAGTACTCGCATAAGCCAACTAGACACACTGCGTTGTCAATTGTCGCCTCAGTGTCTGAGACACTGAAAACGTGGTGAGGAACAAATAAGTACTCCAAAGTCTATCTTATGATTCGAGAAAATGTGAGCTAATCTGTAGTATCAAAAAGCAAATCAGCGGTTCACTGTGGCCAGAATATGGGGTGGTGAAAGGGAGGAGTGAATTACAAATGGAAAGAGAAAACTTGGTGAGGGGTAATGGATATTTTCATTATCTTGATTGTGGTGTTGGTTTTGTGGAGCTATATATATATACATATATATACTTTTCAAATTGTATACTTTAAATATATGCAGTTTTTTATACATCAATTATGCTTCAGTAAAGTTATAGAAAGTTATTCATACACTGAGAGATATATAGATCTCAGCTAATTTTTGTCAATACAATGTCAATTTGAGACAGTAAGAGAATTGCTACATTTTAAGGGCTTTTTTTTGACAATATGCATCATAGTTTTTTAAAAAAAGTCCTTTCATCTAGCAGCTTAGTTTTTGGAAGTCTTTTATGAAGAAATAAAAACATTTAAGCAGTGTTTATATATATAAGAATAGTTATTGCAACATCCTGTAAGAGCTGAAAAAGTAGAAAAAAATGAATTAGGAATGTCCAGAAATAGGGAAATTATAGTGTCTTAAATTTTGAGCTATCAGGTAGCTTTTCAAGGTTTGTATCCAATTATCTAAAGTAAATACAGTGAGATATTGTTAAATAAGAAGGACATGCTGCAGAGTAGGCCCACACAGACCTCGCCCTTTGTTTGCATGTACTTTAAGATGGACAAGAGAATGGAGTTCCCCTCCACTGGTTGCTAGAGGGCTGATGGGGGGAATGGTGTCCGAGTGGGAGATGGTTAACTAGTTTTTCCCTTAGGATGATCTCGTGGCTGTTGTTGTTTAGTCACAAAGTTGTGTCTGGCTCTTTGCGAGCCCCCGGGCTCCTCTGTCCATGGGATTCTCCAGGCAAGAATCCTGGAGTGACATGCTATTTCCTTCTCCAGAGGATCTTCCCGACTCAGGAATCAAACCTGTGTCTCCTGCATTGGCAGGTGTTTTTTTTTTTTTTTTTTTTACTGCTGAGCCATTGCATATACTACTATAATCATTTTTGAAGAGGAATTTTGAATAAAATGTCTTGTCAATTAACACCTATTAGATAGTAAGTTCCCCTCCCTCCCTCTCAACAACAACGACAGAAGGAAATCCTATCACAAACTTAAAAAGCAGTGAAGTAAAAACCAGGGTCTTTGGACTCACAGAGAAAATTTTTTTAAGTTCAGTCTCCAGTGATGGTGCTGTGAGGGATCTTGGGAAGTTTCCTTAAACTTTCAGGTTCTCAACTGATTATTTCAACTGAAAAGTGAAAGTGAAAGTCGTTCAGTCGTGTCCGACTCTTTGTGACCCCATCGACTAGTCCATGGAATTCTCCAGGCTAGAATATTGGAGTGCATAACCTTTCTCTTCTCCAGGGGATCTTCCCAACCCACGGATCGAACCCAGGTCTTTCACACTGCAGATGGATTCTTTACCGGCTGAGCCACAAGGGAAGCCCAAGAATACTGGAGTGGGGAGCCTATCCCTTCTCCAGGGGATCTTCCTGACCCAGGAATCAAACCAGGGTCTCCTGCATTGCAGGCAGATTCTTTACCAACTGAGCTATGAGGAAAGCCCTGATTATTTCCAAAGGGAATACTAATATCTAATTTTTGCACTAACAATGAGGATTAAATGAGGCATCATTTCTGAAGGTCCACATATGGGTGATGTCCCAACAATATCTGTTCCTTAACCAACCCAGGTAGCTTTTGAACAGCTGCCATTGAATGTCAAGCATTGTCACAGTCTGTGCTTTAGTCTAAGTTGTCATCTGTGATTGAGTCACCCTTCCTCCACTTTCTCTGTGTCTCCAAATCCTTTCTTATCTGTCTAGATTCTGTCTTCCCAGAGCTTCCAAATGAGAACTGATAGCTGTCCTGGTTCCAATGCTACCATGTCTGTGCCTCTGTTAGGTCAAGCTGAGTGTGGTCACTTGATTATGTGCTCATAACTTCTGCATCAAGACTGTGAACTACTTGAAGGCCAAAATTACAGAATGTCCAACTTTGTATCCTTACTATCTTGTCCTTCTGTATAATTTTTTTTTTCTTAATATGTTGTTGTTGTCCAGTCACTAAGTCATGTCCAACTCTTCAAGACCCTGGTTTGATTCCTGGGTCAGGAAGATCCCCTGGAGAAGGGATAGGCTACCCACTCCAGTATTCTTGGGCTTCCCTTGTGGCTCAGCTGGTAAAGAATCCACCTGCCACGTGAGAGACCTGGGTTTGATCCCTGGGTTGGGAAGATCCCCCGGAGAAGGGAAAGGCTACGCGCTCCAGTGTTCTGGCCTGGAGAATGCAGCACAGCAGTTTCCCTTGTCCTCACCGCCTCCTGGAGCTTGCTCAGATTCATGCCCATTGCGCCGGCGATGCTACCTGCCCATCGCATCCTCTGACTCTCTCTTCTGCTTCTACCTTCAATATTTCCCAGCATCAGAGCCTTTTCTAATGAACTGGCTCTTTGCATCAGGTGGCCAACGTATCGGGGATTCAGCTTCAGCATCAGTTCTTCCAATGAATATTCAGGGTTGACTTCCTTTAGGATGGACTGGCTTGATCTCCGTAAAGTCCAAGGGACTCTCAAGAGTTCTCCAGCACCACAATTTGACAGCATCAATTCTACAGTGCTCTGCCTTCTTTATGACCCAACTCCCACATCCATACACGACTACTGGAAAAACCATAGCTTTGATTATATGGACTTTTGTTGGCAAAGTGATATCTTTGCTTTTCTAATATGCTGTCTAGGTTAGTCATAGCTTTTCCTTCAAGAAACAAGTGTCTTTTAATTTCTTGGCTGTAGTCACCATTCATAGTGATTTTGGAGCCCAAGAAAATAAAATCTATCACTGCTTCCATTTTGTCCCCATCTATTTGCCATGAAATGATGGGACTGGATGCCATGATCCTAGGTTTTTGAATGTTGAGTTTTAAGCCAGCTTTTTCACTCTCCCTGTTTACATTCATCATGAGGCTCTTTAGTTCCTCTTCACTTTCTGCCATTAGAGTGGTATCATCTGTATATCTGAGGCTGTTGATATTTCTCCTGGCTATCTGGATTTCAGCCTGTGATTCATCTAGCCCCACATTTCACACAATGTACTGTGCATATAAGTTAAATAAATAGGATGACAATCTCTTCACTTTCTGCCATTGGAGTGGTATCATCTGTATATCTGAGGTTGTTGATATTTCTCCTGGCTATCTGGATTTCAGCTTGTGATTCATCTAGCCCCACATTTCACATAATGTACTGCGCATACAAGTTAAATAAATAGGATGACAATCTATAACTTTGCTGTACACCTTTCCCAATTTTTACCCAATCAGTTGTTCTATGTAAGGTTCTAACTGTTGCTTCTTGACTTACATATAGGTTTTTCAGGAGACAGGTTTCTCAGGAGACAGGTAAGGCGGTCTGGTATTCTCATCTCTCTGAGTTTTCCACAGTTTTGGTGTGAACCACTCGGACTAAAGCTTTAATGTAGTCAGTGAAACAAAACTTGTTTTTCTGGAATTCCCTTGCTTTCTCTATGATCCAACAAATGTTGGCAATTTGTCTCTGGTTCCTCTGCCTTTCCTAAATCCAGCTTGTACATCTGGAAGTTCTCAGTTCCCGCACTGTTGAAGCCTAGCTTGAAGGACTTTGAGCACTACCTTATTAACATGCAAAAAGAGTGCAATTGTATGTTAGTTTGTACCTTCTTTGGCATTGCCCTTCTTTGGGATTGGAATGAAAATTAACCTTTTCCAGTCCTGTAGCCACTGCTGAGTTTTCCAAATTTGCTGGCACATTGAGAACAGAACTTTAACAGCATCATCTTTTAGGATTTGAAATTCTGGAATTCCATCACTTCCACTAACCTTGTTTATAGTAATGCTTCCTAAAGCCCACTTGACTTCAGACTCCAGGATGTCAGGCTCTAGGTGAGTGACCACACCTCTGTGGTTTTCTCAGTCCTTAAGACCTTTTTTGTATAGTTTTTTTCTGTGTATTCTTGCCACCTCTTTTTAATCTCTTCTGCTTCCATTTCCAACAAAAGGTCCTTATCATTTCTGTTCTTTATCATGGCCATTTTTGCATGAAATGTTCCTTCGATATCTCCAATTTACTTGAAGCAATCTCTAGACTTTCCCATTCCATTGTTTTCCTCTACTTCTTTGCACTGTTCATTTAAGAAGGCCTTCTTATGTCTCCTTGCTATTCTCTGTAACTCTGCATTCAGTTGGGTATATCTTTCCCATTCTTCCTTGCTTTTTGCTTCCCTTCTTTCCTCAGACCACCACTTTGCTTGTTGCATTTTTTATCCTTTGAGTTGGTTTGGTCACTGCCTCCTGTACAATGTTATGAACCTCCGTCCATAGTTCTTCAGGCACTTTGTCTACCAGATCTAACCCCTTGAATCTATTTGTCACCTCCACTGCTCAATCATAAGGGATTTGATTTAAGTCATACCTGAGGGATTGGGGGCAGGAGGAGAAGAGGACGACAGAGGATGAGATGGCTGGATGGCATCACTGACTCGATGGGCGTGAATCTAAGTGAACTCCGGGAGTTGGTGGTGGACAGGAAGGCCTGGCATGCTGCGATTCATGGGTTTGCAAAGAGTCGGACACGACTGAGCAACTGAACTGAACTGAACTGAATGTCCCAGTGGTTTTCCCTACTTTCTTAAATTTAAGCCTGAATTTTGCAGTAAGGAGCTGATGACCTGAGCGAGTCAGCTCCACATCTTTCTTTTGCTGATTATATAAAGATTCTCCATCATTAGCTGCAAAGAATATAATCAGTCTGATTTCTGTGTTGATCATCTAGTGATGTCCAGTGTAGAGTCGTCTCTTGTATTGTTGGAAAAGAGTGTTTGCTATGACCAGTGTGTTCTCTTGACAAAACTCTGTTAGCCTTTGCCCTGCTTCATTTTGTACTCTAAGGCCAGACTTGCCAAAGCATAGACTTGGTTTACTGTGATGTTGAATGGTTTGCCTTGGAAACGAACTGTGATCATTCTGTCATTTTTGAGATTGCACCCAAGTACTTTATTTTGGACTTTTTTTTATTGACTATGAGGGCTTCTCCATTTCTTCTAATGGATTCTTGCCTACAGAGTAGATATAATGGTCATCTGAATTAAATTTGCTCATTCAGGTCCATTTTAGTTCACTGACTCCTAAGATGTTGATGTTCACTCTTGCTTGACCACACCCAGTTTACCTTGATTCATGGACTTAAATTTCCAGGTCCCTATGCAATATTGTTTTTTATATCATTGGACTTAACTTTCACCACTGGACACATCCCCATCTGAGCATTGTTTCTGCTTTGGCCCAGCTGCTTCATTCTTTCTGGAGCTTTTGGTAATTGACATCTGTTCTTCCCCAGTATCATAGTGGACACCTTAAGACTGGGGGGTTCGTTTGTCAGTGTCATATCTTTTTGCCTTATCACACTGTTCATGGTGTTCTCATGGCAAGAATACTGGAGTGGTTTGCCATTCCCTCCTCCAGTGGACTGTACTTTGTCAGAACTCTCCACTATGACCCTTCTGTTTTGGGTAGCCCTGCACAGCATGGCTCATAGCTTCACTGAGTTTTGCAAGCCCCTTTGCCATGGCAAGACTGTGATCCATGAAGGGGTTTGCTTAATATAGAGCACAATAAATATTTATTGACCAGTTACTCTTTGACAAATGCTGTTCTAATTGCTTCTCATATATATTTCCAGGAATATTGAACAAAAGAAGTAAAAGTATAGCCTCATAGAGCTTGTAGTCTATTGAGGGTGCAGAAAAGGGAACAAAATAAGTAAAATTCTTAACACATGTTAAAAGATGAGCGCTATGGACTGAAATACAGCAGCCTAAAGGGATAAGAAATAGTGGGCCAGAAGATGCAACTTTAAGCAAAATACCAAACAAAGGTCTCACTGAGAAGGTAATCTCAAAGAGAAAATGAACTGAGGGAGCAAGCCAGGTGGCTGTCTTGGGGAAGGGTATTTTAGGCAAAGGATACAGGAAATGCAAGGCTCTGAGGAAAGAACATGCCTGGAGTGTTAAAGAAAGACAAGGATCCCAGATGGCTAGAGTGGAGAGTGCAAAGGAACGAATGGCAGTAGAAGACATGTACCTGGGCAACTCAGGGAGGTCCGCAGCCACCGCTGTAAAACAATCTGAATAGCTTCTGTTCATAACGAGATGGGAAGTTGCAGAAGGAATCCACACAGTTAGAATATTTTAATAGAAGTACTCTTTCTTCGTGGCTCAGAAGGTAAAGAATCTGAATTTGAATATAATAGATGTGCTGTTTCTGCATGGCTCAGATGTTAAAGAATCTGAATATTTTAATAGAAGTATACTTTCCCTGTTGGCCCAGACAGTAAAGAATCTGCCTGCAATGCAGGAGACCTGGATTCAGTCCCTAGGTTGGGAAGATCCCCTGGAGAAGGGAATGGCAACCCACTCCAGTATGCTTGCCTGGAGAATCCCATCAGAGAAGCCTGGTGGGCTATAGGCCACAGAGTAGTAAAGAGTTGGACACAAATGAGTGATAAACACCTTATTTTACTTTTCCTGTATGGCATTGCAGAGTAAGAGGTAAATTCTCTGAAGTACTGATGTCAGGGTAGGGACGTTGGGATTGTGGACACAGTGATGCTGTGAATTGTGTCCTCAGGGTATCACAGGGCAGCAGAATTGTGCTGGAGATTGGACCAGCCTCATGCTCAGTCACCATCAGCTCTCATATCTTAGGCATGATATCCATTAGCTTCCCTAAATCTTGGTTTCCTTATCCATCTTGTGAAGAAAATAATACTTGGCCCAGGGTTAGGGTTAGGGTTAGGGTTACTTCAGTTGAACACTTGGCCCAAGTGTACTGCATTTATAAGGTTACAGTGAGACAATAGTGTCAAGGGATCATAAAAAAGCAAAAGAAAACATGAAGGTATAAGAGATTCTTGATCTTCAAAAACAGTTGTTCCTCGAATTTGGGTCGTTTGTAGTAATGTGGATGGACCTAGAGTCTTGTCATACAGAGTGAAGTAAGTCAGAAAGAGAAAAAACATATATCTTACATTAATGCATATACATATAGAATCTAGAAAAACGGTAGAGATGAACCTATTTGAGGGCAGGAATAGGGGTGCAGATGTAGAGAACAGACTTGTGGAACAAGGAGGGAAGGAGAGTGCGGGACAAACTGAGAGCAGCGTTGACATATATACCCCATTGTGTGCAAAATAGATAGCGACTGGGAAGCTGCCATCTAGCACAAGGAGCTCAGCCCAGTGCTCTGTGATGACCTGTGTGTGCTTAGTTGCTCAGTCTTGTCCAACTCTTTGCAATCCCACACACTGTAGCCTGCCAGGCTCCTCTGTCCATGGGGATTCTCCCAGCAAGAATATTGGAGTGGGTTGCTATTTCCTTCTCTAGGGGATCTTCCCAACCCAGGGATAGAACCCGGTCTCCTGCATTGCAGGCAGATACTTTACCATCTGAACCACCAGGGAAGTCCTCTGTGATGAGCTGCTGCTGCTGCTGCTAAGTCACTTCAGTCGTGTCCGACTCTGTGTGACCCCATAGACGGCAGCCCACCAGGGTTCCCCATCCCTGGGATTCTCCAGGCAAGAATACTGGAGTGGGTTGCCATTTCCTTCTCCAATGCATGAAAGAGAAAGGTGAAAGTGAAGTCGCTCAGTCTGTCCGACTGTTAGCGACCCCATGGACTGCAGCCCACCAGGCTACTCCGTCCATTGGATTTTCCAGGCAAGAGTACTGGGGTGGGGTGCCATTGCCTTCCCCGCTGTGATGAGCTAGAGGGGTGGAATTTTGGGGGAGGTGGGAGGGAAGCTCAGGAAGAGGGGATATATGTATACATGTAGCTGATTCGTATTGTGTACCAGAAAATAACACAATATTGTAAAGCAATTATACTCCAATTGAAAAAATAAAAATAAATTAAAAATAGAAAACAAAACAAAAACAAGTGTTCCTGCTGGCTGCAGAGAGGGGTCTTATTGGAGGGTGGGAAGAGAGGTAACATAGGGCAGGAAGAGGAAATGTGCATTGTAGAGCAGTTGGAAAATTTCAAAATCTCTATAGGTTGCTGGAGATTTTAGATATTTGCTTGTGTATTAGTTGCTCAGTTGTGTCCAACTCTTTGCAACCCCATGGACTGTAGCCCACCAGGCCCCTCTATTCAAGGAATTCTCCAGGCAAGAATACTGAAATGGGTAGCTATTTCCTTCTCCAGGGGATCTTCCCGACCCAGGGACTGAACCCAGGTCTCCCACATTGCAGGCAGATTCTTTACCAGCTGAGCCACAAGGGGAGCCCTGAATGGGAGAAAATATTTGCAAATCTTATCTCTGTTAAGGGATTAACTTCCAAAATAGATAAAGGAACTCATAGTGATCAACAGCAAAAACAAAAAAATTTTTTTTATTAAAAAAAATGGGAAAAGGACCTGAAGAGACATTTTTTTGCCAAAGAAGACATAAAAATGACTGACAGGTATATGACAAGCTGCGCAACATCACTAATCATCAGGGAAATACAAAACAAGGCCATGATGAGATATCCCCTCACACCTGTTAGAACGGCTATCATCAAAGATAAGAGATAACAAGTGCTGGCAAGGATATGGAGAAAAGGGAACCTTTGTGCACTGTTGGTGAGGGTGTAAATTGGTGCAGTCATAAAGGTTACAAAATAAAAAACAGAACTACCACAAAAAAATAAAAACAGAACTACCACACGATCCAGCAATCCTACTTCTGGATATATATCAAAGGAAATAAAATCATTATCTCAAAGAAATATCTGTACCTCCATAGTCATTGCAACATGAGTTACAATAAACAAGACATAGAAACAGCCTATGCCTGTCAATGGATGAATGGATAAAGATGTGGTGTGTGTGTATATATACATATATATACACACGTATGTATGTAATATTGTTCAGCCTTAGAAAAGAAGGAAATCCTGCCATTTGCAGCAATGTTTCCCTGGCAGCTCAGTTGGTAAAGAAGTTACCTGCAGTGCAGGAGACCTGTGTTTGATCCCTGGTTTGGGACAATCCCCTGGAGAAGGAAAATGGCAGCCCACTCTAGTATTCTTGCCTAGAAAATACTATGGACAGAGGAGCCTGGAGGCCTATAGTCTATGGGGTCGCAAGAGTTGGACACGACTGAGAGGCTAAACCACCAGATGAATTGTGATGATGTTATGCTAAAGAGAAGTAAGTTAGACAAGGATACTGGAGTGAGTAGCCATTCACTTCTCCAGCAGATTTTCCTGATCCAGAAATCAGACTAGGGTCTCCTGCATTGTAGGTGGGTTCTTTATCAGCTGAGCCATCAGGGAAGCTCAAGTTAGACAAAGGAAGACAAATATTGTATGACCTCATGTATATATGAAATCTTAAAAAAAAAAGGGAAGTCATTCTAGTAGAGAGTAAAACCGGAGGTTGCCAGGGCCAGAGGAGGTGGTGAGAGAAATGGGTGAAGCCGGTCAAAGTTTATAAACTTCCAGTTATAATATCAATAAGTTGGGGATCTAATATATAGCATGGTGCTATAGTTAATAATACTTACTGTATTATGTACTTGAAAGTTGCTAAGAAAGTAGATCTTAAAAGTTCTCACTATATGGACTTCCCTGGAGGTCCGGGGGTTAAGAATGCACTTTCACTGCAGGGGGTGTGGGACTCCATCCCTGGTCAGGGAACTGAGATCCCACTTGCTGCACATGGCCAAAAAATAAATTTAAAAATAAATTAAAAAAAAGTAACCATGTCAGGTCATGAATGTGTTAACTAACCTTTTCATGGTAATCATTCTGCAGTATACATGTCTCTCAAATCAACACATTGTACATCTTAAATTTACACAATGTTTATTCAATGTCAGTGGAATTGGGAGTAAAAAACTGGAAGTCTCTGGAAAATGCAGAAGGTAGATTATCTAAATTTATGGTAGAAGGTAATGTATTTTTCAGTATTTAGTAGGTATTCACTCTTTGCTTAGCTATCTGCATTATGAGAGTTTCTTTGTGTTGCATGCACACCTATCCTGGCTTAAAGGAAGACAAACAAACAAAAGATTTATCGAAAATACACTGGAGTAATGCTTGGGAAGAACAGGATCCAGGACAGAAGCACATAGACCTTTTTTCTAGACTAAAGTGCTATATGCTGTAGAGCTGCAGAGTGCAATTAATGCCATAATTGTCATTGTGCTTTATGGTTTCAGTCTGGTCTTACTTTCCACATTAAATAATTCTGGGAGAATCTTCCTGGCTCAGCTGGGTCAGATTTGACAGTGGTTCAATCCTTTATGACCAAGTGGGCAAGAACCACACCAACAGCCACTGAGGAGCCCCATCGGTGTAACAAGGTTGTAGAAGAAATGAAAAGACTGCACTAGGCTTGCCAAAATTCTTCCATCCACTCTTTTCAAGTGTCCTCAAGGGCACTCAGTTAGTCCATGAGAATAACAGAGACTGGTGGGAGTAGTGGTTTACTTGCTAAATCACGTCTGACTGTTGGGACCGCACCAGGCTCCTCTGTCCCTGGGGGTTTTTCCAGGCAGCCCACTGGAGTGGGTTGCCATTTCCTTTTCCGAGTGATCTTCCTGATCCTGTGTTTCTCCCGGGTTGCAGGTGGATTCTTTACTGCTGGGCCACTGCTGCTGCTAAGTCGCTTCAGTCGTGTCCGACTTTGTGCAACCCCAAAGCCAGTGAAGACTGTGGAACACCAATAGCTTGTGAATTTTTTTTAAAAGGTCAGCTTTTAGTTTACTAGCCCAACAACATGGGTTCAGATTTTTTGAAAGACTTTTCCAAAAAGGATTTATGAAACTTTAAACTCTGAAATTTCATACATTTTTAGGGATTAAGGACTTGTTCTTTGGAGTCAGGTTCAAATCCTTTTTCTGTCATTTACTGGTTCTGAGACTTTGGACTTACATTATATGAATTTTTTTTAAAGGTCAGCTTTTAGTTTACTAGCCCAACAACATGGGTTCAGATTTTTTGAAAGACTTTTCCAAAAAGGATTTATGAAACTTTTAACTCTGAAATTTCATACATTTTTAGGGATTAAGGACTTGTTCTTTGGAGTCAGGTTCAAATCCTTTTTCTGTCATTTACTGGTTCTGAGACTTTGGACTTACATTATCCGAAATTTAGTTCTCTTAATTTGAAATGTTCTTCAGTTATTCTGGATAATAATAATTTTTATGTTTCGTATTTTTTTCAACATTAAAAGCTGTAAACATGTTCTGGAAAAATTACTTCTACCAACAAAAACCTTAATGAACTAGGATTTGTGACCCACAGTGGACATAGTTATTTCGACTTCTAGAAGCAAAATTGCAAAGTCAGGATGTTCAGAATAAGCTGTGTTTGGTTGAAGCCAGGACCTGAATTCTGAGCACTCGCTGGGAACTGCTTTGAGCCCTCTGTCCAGGAGGGCTTGTGAAACAGAACTGGAAAAGCAGGATTTGGTTGCCCTTGGCTTATTCTGGAGCCATGTAGGTGTGTCCTTAGAAACAAATCAGACACAGGGAAACAATTACCAGCTAGAGAGGGCTTAAGACCTAGGAAAAACACAAACGTTTTTATGTCTCTGTATTGTAGAACATGAGATGATTTATTATAATGAAATCAACTATAATATGTATTCGAAAAAACAAGCAACAGCAACAAAAATGAAAATGCAAGATATATGAGGCAAGAATCAATAACAGGGATGAAGGGAGAAGGCACGTATCTTAAACACTGGGATAAATTGAGTCATCAGTTTTTGAGCTTCTGGATAGACAGGAAAAATAAATGAAATAGACCAAGCTTACATAAATCTTATAACCAGAAATGAGGAAGCAGTCCTTAGAGAAGACTCATTTTTTTTCTTGCTCTAAATTCTAAAAGAAACATTTCCCATCAGGCTTCATGGAGTAGATACCGAGTGGTGTCTTGCCCATTTGCAATTTTGCTTGTTGGTTACTTAAGGATTTCTTATGAAATTTATTTTTTCTAGCTCCCTCCTGAGGAAGTTATGACTCAGCAAGTCTAAACATGTCATCTAGTGTGTCAGTTACACTTTCTTCTTAATTAAAAAAAATGTAGATAGATATTGAGAATTTGCAAAGTGCTTTGCCATCTTTTACTTCTAAGTAAAAGTAACCTTAAGTTACTTATAACCTAAGTTATAAGTAACCTTAGTGAAATTCATCAGATTCTTGTTTTAACATAAGAAAGGTGTGTTAAGTGTCAAATGACTTAAGACATTGGGAGACTTAAATCCCCATGATTTCAAGTGACGCAGGACATTAGGAGGTGAGATCGTAAGGAAATTGTGTCAATGTGATTAAGCAGAGGTTGTGAGGATCTCAGATTAATTAGGTGTCTGATTATTAGATGACTTGTTTGTGAGAGCTTGCCCCTTTCTGCTTCTTATCTGAGATCATATACGGAAATGCACCTTCTTTGCAAAGCTCTCCTTATGCCCATTCCTTCCTCCAGGTCTTCCTTTTCATATCCTTTCTACAAGGCATATCCACAGCACTTGTACATAGAACTTGACCGTTTCCCTGCACAGTCCTGGAGTGCACTGTGCTAGGTGATAGTCCAAACTAGAAACTTCTTAATGATGGGGCAGTGTTATTTATCTTGGTAGCATTGACAGAATTTGACACATAGTAGGCATGGGTTAAATGAGCGTTAAAGGACTGTGTAAGAAAGAGGCATATGTTATAGGAGAAAGACGGTTTATTTATATATTTACCTATAGATTTATAAATATGCATCCCAGAGATGTATAGAACTCAACTAACCAAAGGGGTAGTGTATTATCTCTACGGACACCTCTAGACATGTCTAAATCACACAGTTTAGGCACTGTTTTCTGTTCTCCAGTGCGCTCTACTGCTTAGTGGTGGAGCACAGACTATGGACTCAGGCTGCTTGAATTCAGATCACATTAATTAAGCTCTCTGAGCTGTGGTTTCCCTATTTATAAAATTTTAGAATGACAATACCTATCTTTCACAGCGAATGTTAGAAATAAATTAGGTAATGCATACAGAGCACTTAGCTTAATGCCTAAAATTAAACCTAATACTAAGGTAGCTTGTGCTAGTTACTTATAGAATTTGTTTCCCAGGTCTAACATTTCTGTATTTATATTTCAATATCCATTCTCAAGAGAGAATTGGATAAGAAATCAGCAGGTATCTTTGAACACAAACCAGACTGTTTTCATATAAATTAGAGAGATTAGTTCTTTCCGCTGGAATTAGTTTCTGTAAATCTTATTCTCATGAGCAACTAACTGCATGATTTCATGGGTCCTTAGACTTTAGTGCATATAAGCTCCTCCTTTCACAGGCAGAACTTGCACAAATCAAGTTCCAAGCGGAGTTGGGACAAGACCAGCTCTCCTCACTTCAGTGCTTACTTGTTTCACCCCACAATTGTGCTTCTTCCCTTAAGATAATCTTACTAAGTCTGTGACTTTGAGATAATAAAAATACATCTATTTAAAATTATTTTTTTAAAAACTGCAAGAACAAAGCAAAAACACAAAAAAACACACCTTTTTTGCTATGTTCAGTATACTATTTTTTGGTTGTAAGTTTTTAAGTTAAAATCACCTGAGAAAGTCACTTTGATGAATGTTCTCCTTGTTTATCACCATGTTCCCAAAATTCTCTTGAAAAAAAATAAAGAGAAAACAATGAATTATGATTTAGACTGACCAGGAACGTTAAAAAGATCACTAATTTATACTATTTGAGCAATATTTTTCTTCTCCAGGTTTTCCTGTGTCGTAAAATCATAAGATCTAAGATTTCTACAGTAGGTCATATTTGACAAGCCATGCATGCATAATTCTCTCTTTAATTCTGCCAAGATATCTATTAGTTTGGTGTCTAGTCTTATATATACTCTGTAAAGGTAGATATTTTGATCTATTTATTTCATAACACATCTCCAATACCTAGAACAATACCTGGCATATAGTATGAATTAATAAATATTTGTTGAATAAGTTATGATTTTTAATCTTTTTACATATGAAAAGACCTCTGAAGCTCATAGAGATCAAACAACCTGTTCAAGTCACATGGCTGGTAAGTTGCAAAGCAGAGTCTAAAACTTAGGTCTCCAGAAGCATGAATTAATGCCAGAGGTTTCTATACTGTTTAAGGATTGGCCGTGGGGTAACTGTTGAGAAGATAAAGGAAAAAAAATACGGTCTATGAGGATACGAGAAGGCAATGGCACCCCACTCCAGTACTCTTGCCTGGAAAATCCCATGGACGGAAGAGCCTGGTAGGCTGCAGTCCATGGGGTCGCTAAGGGTCGGACCCGACTGAGTTACTTCACTTTCACTTTTCACTTTCATACATTGGAGAAGGAAATGGCAACCCACTCCAGTGTTCTTGCCTGGAGAATCCCAGGGATGAGGGAGCCTGGTGGGCTGCCATCTATGGGGTCACATAGAGTCGGACACGACTGAAGTGATTTAGCAGCAGCAGCAGCAGTGGAGAAAACAGATGCATTCAGAGACAAGTAATTTAAAACAGTGAGGTAAGAAAAGCCATATGCCTTCATAATGCCTTTGCAGGAATTTGCCTTCCTGCAAAGGCATTATGAAATCCCAGCATCTGAATATCTGAATTTTCTCATAGTAGGGGTCTGTGACGTCTTCACAGAACTTGTTTTTGGATTAGATTTTACAAAATGATTAGACTTAGCAGGTGAACAGAGTGGAGCTGGGGTTTGAGGGTGAGTCACTGACGACAGAAAATCATGTGCAAAGATAACTGGAAATTTAAACAAACATTATCTGTTCTGAAACAGAAATTACTTGTCACTAGGGCATCAGGTGTTTGGCTTCAGAAGTGAGAGATTTGACTGAAAGATATATTGGCATCAGGGAAGGCTGTTTAGCATCAGCTGATGCATTTGCTCTGATTTTGCAGGCAATGGAAGTTCACTGAAAGGGTTTCAAGCATTGCAGTGATAGAATCAAATTTGTAGATAGGTAGAGGATGGGTGGGAGTGGGGAGAGACAGAAACAGTGTAACTAATGATAGATCTAATGAGAAGAGCTCTGGAAAGAGATGATGATGGACTCAACTAGCCCTACAAGTCAGTGGAGTTGAAGAAAAGGAATGGTATAGGAAGAAAAACTTGTTGTTTAGTCACTAAGTTGTGTCTAACTCTTTGCAACCCTATGGACTATAGCCCACCAGGCTCCTCTGTCCATGGGATTTCCCAGGCAAGAATACTGGATTGGGTTGCCATTTCCTTCTCGGTGGGATCTTCCTGACCCAGAGATTGAACCTGCAGCTCCTGCATTGACAGGTGAATTCTTTACTGCTGAGCCACCTGGGAAGCCCTAAGAAAAGCTTAGAAAATTTAGCAACTAGATGGAAGTGGTGATGAGCAGGAAGAATCAAAGAAGACCTGAGGTGTCTAGATTCTGAACAGATGGAAATGTGACTTACTGAGATAAGGGAAAAATGAAGAGGAGCAGATTTGTAAGTGAGATGATGGGACTGGGTTTAGACCAGCTGAATTTGATGTATTGATGAAAACCTAAATAAGGTTTTCGTAGCAACCCATGAATTATTACATTCTGTAGCTCAGGGAAAAGAATGCAATAGACATCTGTATTACGAACACGTCAGACTGTAAGTAATATTCCTAATGTGGAAGCTGTGACGTGAAAAATCAGGGAGGCTCTACGTTTGGAACCTTGAGTAGCAATGATGTTTAAGAGGCAGATGCATGAAAAGTCAAATAGAAAAAATAAGAAAGAAAGGATTGTGGTAGGGAGAGAACAAGGAAAATGTTGTGTCATGGAAACCTGAGGGTCAGGGTGAAATTCACAAGAATTGGAGGCTTCTCAAAGGGCCAGAGGAATTAAGAATATGGATATTTTTAGATCAGTGGTGACCAGAATGCAGTTCATATAGCTCTTAAGTTTACCCAGAAGGTAAGTGGAGGGAGTGAGCTGGTCTATTCACTGTCCTGAAAGCACATACCCAGCATTTGTTATGTGATTGACACGGTATGTAGGCATCAGATACACAGGAGTAAACAGAGCAAAACTTCTATCTTTATGAAGTTCCATCATTCTTGTCATTCTCTCTTCTAATCAAATCTCATCGAGTCCTTTAAGATCCAAAGTACATCTTGCTTTTGCCAGAAACACTCCCCTAAGCATACTTGCCCCGTGCCAGCTCCTTTCCTTAGACCCTTCACTGTGAGGGTTGACTGACATTTACCTAAACAAGATGTGTATAAGAGACAGGAACAATACCTGGCATATAGTATGAATTAATAAATATTTGTTGAATAAGTTATGATTTTTAATCTTTTTACATATGAAAAGACCTCTGAAGCTCATAGAGATCAAACAACCTGTTCAAGTCACATGGCTGGTAAGTTGCAAAGCAGAGTCTAAAACTTAGGTCTCCAGAAGCATGAATTAATGCCAGAGGTTTCTATACTGTTTAAGGATTGGCCATGGGGTAACTGTTGAGAACATAAAAGAAAAAAAATACGGTCTATGAGGATATGAGAAGACAATGGCACCCCACTCCAGTACTCTTGCCTGGAAAATCCCATGGACGGAGGAGCCTGGTGGGCTGCAGTCCATGGGGTCGCTAAGGGTCGGACCCGATTGAGCGACTTCACTTTCACTTTTCACTTTCATACATTGGAGAAGGAAATGGCAACCCACTCCAGTGTTCTTGCCTGGAGAATCCCAGGGATGAGGGAGCCTGGTGGGCTGCCATCTATGGGGTCACATAGAGTCGGACACGACTGAAGTGATTTAGCAGCAGCAGCAGCAGTGGAGAAAACAGATGCATTCAGAGACAAGTAATTTAAAACAGTGAGGTAAGAAAAGCCATATGCCTTCATAATGCCTTTGCAGGAATTTGCCTTCCTGCAAAGGCATTATGAAATCCCAGCATCTGAATATCTGAATTTTCTCATAGTAGGGGTCTGTGACGTCTTCACAGAACTTGTTTTTGGATTAGATTTTACAAAATGATTAGACTTAGCAGGTGAACAGAGTGGAGCTGGGGTTTGAGGGTGAGTCACTGATGACAGAAAATCATGTGCAAAGATAACTGGAAATTTAAACAAACATTATCTGTTCTGAAACAGAAATTACTTGTCACTAGGGCATCAGGTGTTTGGCTTCAGAAGTGAGAGATTTGACTGAAAGATATATTGGCATCAGGGAAGGCTGTTTAGCATCAGCTGATGCATTTGCTCTGATTTTGCAGGCAATGGAAGTTCACTGAAAGGGTTTCAAGCATTGCAGTGATAGAATCAAATTTGTAGATAGGTAGAGGATGGGTGGGAGTGGGGAGAGACAGAAACAGTGTAACTAATGATAGATCTAATGAGAAGAGCTCTGGAAAGAGATGATGATGGACTCAACTAGCCCTACTAGTCAGTGGAGTTGAAGAAAAGGAATGGTATAGGAAGAAAAACTTGTTGTTTAGTCACTAAGTTGTGTCTAACTCTTTGCAACCCTATGGACTATAGCCCACCAGGCTCCTCTGTCCATGGGATTTCCCAGGCAAGAATACTGGATTGGGTTGCCATTTCCTTCTCGGTGGGATCTTCCTGACCCAGAGATTGAACCTGCAGCTCCTGCATTGACAGGTGAATTCTTTACTGCTGAGCCACCTGGGAAGCCCTAAGAAAAGCTTAGAAAATTTAGCAACTAGATGGAAGTGGTGATGAGCAGGAAGAATCAAAGAAGACCTGAGGTGTCTAGATTCTGAACAGATGGAAATGTGACTTACTGAGATAAGGGAAAAATGAAGAGGAGCAGATTTGTAAGTGAGATGATGGGACTGGGTTTAGACCAGCTGAATTTGATGTATTGATGAAAACCTAAATAAGGTTTTCGTAGCAACCCATGAATTATTACATTCTGTAGCTCAGGGAAAAGAATGCAATAGACATCTGTATTACGAACACGTCAGATTGTAAGTAATATTCCTAATGTGGAAGCTGTGACGTGAAAAATCAGGGAGGCTCTACGTTTGGAACCTTGAGTAGCAATGATGTTTAAGAGGCAGATGCATGAAAAGTCAAATAGAAAAAATAAGAAAGAAAGGATTGTGGTAGGGAGAGAACAAGGAAAATGTTGTGTCATGGAAACCTGAGGGTCAGGGTGAAATTCACAAGAATTGGAGGCTTCTCAAAGGGCCAGAGGAATTAAGAATATGGATATTTTTAGATCAGTGGTGACCAGAATGCAGTTCATATAGCTCTTAAGTTTACCCAGAAGGTAAGTGGAGGGAGTGAGCTGGTCTATTCACTGTCCTGAAAGCACATACCCAGCATTTGTTATGTGATTGACACGGTATGTAGGCATCAGATACACAGGAGTAAACAGAGCAAAACTTCTATCTTTATGAAGTTCCATCATTCTTGTCATTCTCTCTTCTAATCAAATCTCATCGAGTCCTTTAAGATCCAAAGTACATTTTGCTTTTGCCAGAAACACTCCCCTAAGCATACTTGCCCCGTGCCAGCTCCTTTCCTTAGACCCTTCACTGTGAGGGTTGACTGACATTTACCTAAACATTTTAGTTATCACTAGATATGCTCACGTCATCTTATACAATAAGGACTGCAATTTCTTTGAGGAGACTTCTAGACTTAGAGTCTAGATTGTTTCCTTCACAAGTCCTCCCCCTTTCCTAAGCACACATTAAGTTCTTAGGTATAGTTCTTGAGGGTCTCTTCCCACTCCCCATCCTCTGCCATATTTATGGTATTTTCCTGGACAGAGGGAGGGCAGTTAGATGTGTTCCCTTGAGCAAGGACAGTTGTGTCTTTAATGAAGATCCCTCAAGTTTGAGTTAACAGAGAAAACAAGTGCTATTTTATAATATATCTAGGGAGTCTCCCAGGGAGGAATAAAAGGAATTATTATTGTTCTGATTCTTTGCACTACTATTGTTATGATTTATAACAATTTGAATTCAATTGGAGTCTAACCTGTACTTTGTAAATGAATAGTGTTGCTCTTATTCTTTTCCTTGTTTACATTATTTACATTAACAGTTGTGGGAACTCGACAGTTGCAAAAGCAACCATGATAGGAAAAATGAAAACACAAAATAAACACCTCTAAGTTTTAACAGTTTGTTCTTGATTGTATGCAGACTCCTGCCCATTCACCTGTTTGTAATATATCAATTTAAGCAGATCGGGCATTACAAAATGGCCCCTGATCACTTCTATACAGAAGTGGCCCTTAATCTGTCACTGGTTATAGACTATTTTGAGAATCTTATAAAGTCAGAAGCTCTGTCCCTAGAAAAATAGAAAGATTCACATCTACACAAAATGTGAATATAAATTTAAAGGTGATGTGTACCTTTAAGACCCAGCCATATAGCTCAGAGCATCCAATCAATGGTTAATCAACATTGGAATAACCTGCTGCTGCTGCTAAGTCTCTTCAGTCGTGTCTGACTCTTGGTGACCCCATGGACTGCAGCCCACCAGGCTCCTCCATCCATGGGACTTTCCAGGCAAGAGTTCTGCAGTGAGGTGCCACTGCCTTCTCTGAGAATAACCGGAAAGGTTGTTAAAATGCAAACCTGCAGCTTTGCCCCGGGAAGGTGCAACATGGGATGAAGGGGTCTGCATTTTGTAAAGTTCTCCAGGAGTTTCTTAAGCTGGTAAGTAATGGTCTATACTTTGTCAAACTCTGCTTAAAAGTTGTGAAGAGAGAATTAGAGAGCAGAGTCTCAGAGAGGTTAGCACCTAGAAATTCAGGAAAACAAATTAGACCCTGGTGAGCTGAACCGGGAGAGGTTAATGTCAGGAGAATGAAGAGCAGGGTGAAGTAGATTTAGAAACCAGAGCTATGTAAATCTAGGTAGGATGTATTAGGAGTTGGGCACAGGAGCTTGGAAGCAGGTTGAAAATCATGGGAAGATTCTGGGCTGTGCAATTTGCCAGCAAGACAGTCTCTCAAGATCAAAGCAAACCCTCCCTCCCTCAGAGAGGTTCTCTAGGTTGCCTTGGAGGAGAGATAGCTACTTTGTCTGCTAACCCTCCTAAATTACTCAGACTAGAAAATAAAGACAGAACTCCTCATACCACTTACTACTGAGCACATCCCTACCCACCACCTTCATCAGAGAATTACTGTGTTTGCATTGGGTGGGTCCTTTATTCCTTTAACTTTACAGATTAGGCAACTGAGGCATACAGAGAGGGAGGATCTAACCGCAGATCACCCAGTAAGTAGCACCTGTGTCAAGACCAGAACCTAGTTTTCTGCCTGGTGGTCTGATGCTCTTCTTCCCCCCTACTTGGTCCTGAAATAAAACATATTTTATGGATCCCCTTGTTTCATAAATTCCTTGGGAAAGTTCTCACCCCCAAAGAGTTTAGGGAAATCCATGCAGATGCAAATATATGTTAACGTAGGCAACATTTAAATTAAAACAGTACATTGGCATGCATGTAATTTTGTTTCTCATTCATTTTAATGCAATGTGGTCATTACCAACAGACAACTGGACAAAAGCAAGGTTTGTCTCAGTGCTTACGTGCTCCTCGTCATGGAGCGGAGGATGAACTCCACTGCATTCTCAATAATCTCCGAGCCCAAAAGGTTTAGGAATTTGGGGAACTCTATCTCTGAATTTTTGCCTGAGTCATGTGGCTGCTCATCTGGCTTGCTCTCTGGTTTCTCATCTGAAAAACAAAACAGAATCTCAGGGTTGATTCTCAGCAAAAAGATAAGGAAGTTTCTTTCATTGTAAGGAATCCTAGGGCCCTTTATAACCGCCCCCCCCCAATTATATAACCTCATATAATTATATTTATGGCACATCTAATACCTGCCTATTGTCTTCATGTGCGTTATGCAATTTATTCCTAAAACAAACAGACCCACAGATATTGATGCCTAGGTAGACACGGTTTCTCTTTCTGGATGAGAAAACTGAAGCTCACAGAAGTTGTTACTTGTTCAGAGTTAAAGCAGCTAGTAAACGCCAGTGCTGGGACTGAAATACAGGATGCTTGGCTTTAATGTATTTTTCTCACGTAATCCCTGGACCTATGGAAGTGATAATGAGGAGGATGATATAATAATAGGTAGCACTTGCTGAGCACATAGGACAGGCAATCCTGGAACAGGCAATCTATGTTCGTTGTCTCATTTTATTCTCAGCAGTCCTATGAGGGAGGCAACATTATTATCCCAAGTTAAAGGTAAAGAAATGGAAGTTGAGAGAGGTCTAGAAGGGAACCAAAGTCACAATGTTGAAGTGGTAGAATCAGAATTCAGCCCCATGTTTGTCTGATATTAAAACCTGGGTTCTAAAGCATTCTGTGATGAACTGCATAGTCTTGGACAAAAAAGGTATGAACTAACTACATGTTTGTTATAAGACTGAAAATATTATGATGACAAGGAGAAATTCTGTCATTTGTCTCGCAGCATGTGATAGTTCTGTAAATAATGATTTTACATCTATATGTAATTTTAAGTTTGATCAGTCTTTTGGAGTGTGCAGATTTTAGCTCACTGGACTCAGAATCTGAGAACACTGGGTGACTTGCAGAAGATCTTACAAATAGCAGGAGAAGATGTGATTTTAATTGCTGGTCTCTTACTTTTTGAAAAACAGTTTTAAATGGAAGATAATTGTTTTACAATGTGTTGGTTTCTGCCATTCAGTCAGTTCAGTAGCTCAGTCGTGTCCGACTCTTTGCGAACCCACGAATCACAGCGCGCCAGGCCTCCCTGTCCATCACCAACTCCTGGAGTTTACTCAAATTCACGTCCATTGAGTCGGTGATGTCATCCAGCCATCTCATCCTCTGTCGTCCCCTTCTCCTCTTGCCCCCAATCCCTCTCAGCATCAGGGTGTTTTCCAGTGAGTCCACCTTCTCATGAGGTGGCCAAAGTGCTGGAGTTTCAGCTTTAGCATCATTCCTTTCAAAGAACCCCCAGGCCTGATATCCTTTAGAATGGACTGATTGGATCTCCTTGCAGTCCAAGGGACTCTCAAGAGTCTTCTCCAACACCACAGTTTAAAAGCATCAATTCTTCGGTGCTCAGCTTTCTTCACAGTCCAACTCTCACGCCATACAACAGCCTAAATCAGTCATAAGTATACATATATCCCCTCCCTCTTGAAAGTTCCTTCCATCCCCCACCCCACCCCACCTCTCTGGATGTCGCCACAGAGTGCTGGCTTGAGTTCCGTGTGTTGCATCGCACGTTCCCATTGGCTATTTATTCTGCATATGGTAATGTATGCGCTCCAGTGTCACTCAGTTCGCCCACCCTCTCCTCCCCGCTGTGTCCACAGTCCTGTCCTCTACCTCTACATCTCTATTCCTGCCTTGCAAATAGATTCATCAATACCATTTTTCTAGATTCCATATGTATGTGTTAATATATGATATTTGTTTTTCTGTTTCTGACTTAGTTTACTGTGTACAACAGGCTCTAGATCTCTTACTTTTGATATTTAATCAAGTGGCTTTTGGAATGAAGCCAAAGATCCAGAAAGTGAAGTTGGTGACATGCAAGGTTCCTTGGTGGATTTCGCTTTGCTTAGTGGTCTAACAGGTTCAGGGGATTAAAAGCAATGAAGAGCAGCATTTAGAAGGTACGAATGGCCTCCCCTTTGGACTCTGGTGTCAGGATGAAGTAGAGCCCTTTATCTTTTTTTTTTTTAAATTTTATTTTATTTTACTTAACAGTACTCTACTGGTTTTGGCATACATTGACATGAATCCGCCACGGGTGTACACGAACTCCCAAACATGAACCCCCCTGCCTCCTCCCACCCCCCATCATC
>SJYX01023469.1:28893-54409 GCA_006410675.1 Oreotragus oreotragus | reverse complement strand
TTGCTGTCCTGCATACAGGGTCCTCATTACCATTACTCAGCCATTAAAAAGAATACATTTGAATCAGTTCTAATAAGATGGATGAAACTGGAACCAATTATACAGAGTGAAGTAAGCCAGAAAGAGCCCTTTATCTTTTGATTTAACTGTAGCCTCACAAGTAGTGCTGGCAGATTTGGTCAACACAAACACAGAGGCCCAGTTAAAACTGAATGTCAGATAAACAACAATACATTTTTAATATAAGAATGACCTGTGAAATATTTAGAACATATCTAAACTAAAATAGAAAATTGTTATTTATCTGAAATTCAACTTTAACTGGGTGCCCTGTATTTTATCTGTCAATCTTACCACAAGTTTTGACTCAAGAAGTCCCACCCTCTAGACAATGTACCCCATGACTCTGAATGAAGGAGATGTAACTAGCTTTTGGTGTGGAGGCTATCAATTAGTGAGAAGAGTTGCATTTATATCATATCCTAAAATAGAGACTCAGTAAAAAATATGGCTTTCAATTCTGCAAACATTTATTTTTTACTTTGCCACAAAAAAAGATTCAATAGTCTGAGACCTAAAGACAAGATCAATATACTAACCACAAAGTATTTATTCAGCTGTTGGTTTTTACATTCAATAAGTGTTTTTGAGCCTACTATTATGTACATAGCATATGCTGCTAAGAGTTAAGGCAAAAATGGACGTATGTGGACACGATCCTTACATAAAGGGCAGGGCAACCATGGAGACCAGAACTGCTTTGTTTTCATTACAGGAAGGGGAAGGAAAGAGAAGGCATATTTGTAATGTGTAGGTACTAGGTTGTACATTCGTCACTTTCCTAATCTTTATTCAATTCAGCGATAGCATTACAGTTTTGTAGGAGAGAAGACAGATGCTCAGAGAAAGTAAATGACTCATCTAAAGTCACACATCTAGCAAGTGGATGAGCCAGGGTTTGAATCTTTTTTTTTTTTTTTTCAAATTTCACAGAACATGTTTCTTACATGAAATCCTGCCTTCAAGCAGTTGTTCTCTGGAGACATTTACCAGCTGCAAACAGAAATTCCTTCCATGAAAAGTGAGTTCTTTTCTCTGGTTCCTATCTGCCTACTTGAATAACAATTTAATTTTATTATTTTTATTGTAACTTTTTATTTTAACATGATGCTAAATTTTCAAAATACAAGGAGCCCTGGCTTAGAGTGTGTGTGAAGATCAAATCCTTGGCTCTGCCCTTGGATCATATATATAAGAGGTATTATAGTGTGGTGGGTGATGTTTTGAAGTCCTGTATACCTGAGTTTGATTCTTGTTTTCAGCAAAAAATTCACCATGTAACCAATATTTAACTGCTCTGCCTCTCAGTTTCTTCATTGTGTTTTTGTCAAAATGGAAGGATAATTGATATATCTTTGTATATCATATATATGTGTATATATTACTGGAGTGGGTAGCCATTCCCTTCTCCAAGGGATCATCCCAAACCAGGGATCAAAATGGGTCACTGGCGTTGCAGGCAGATTCTTTACCGTCTGAGCCACTAGAGAAGCGCAGATAAAAGCTACCCATATTATATTTGAGCGGAGAAAATATTCAGCTTTGGCTTTGGTAATTTTTTCTGGTATGTCAAATTTCTTAGTTTTTATTATTTTCCAAAATTTTCAAATTTCTTAATATTTTAGCAGCATTTATTTAATTAATACCTGATTGTGTTTCTTAGTATAATCATAAAGTTCTAAAACACAAAAATGCTGATATTTCTACAGTTTTTGTAGCTTATAAAGTGATTACAAAAGCATGTTCACTTCACCTGGTAAAGTTGGTAATTATCCTGTTTTACAGATGAGGAAACTGAGGTTCAAAGCAGTGAACTGTTTTAACCAGTATCAGTGTTCATGAGAGACAGACCTGGGACTGGTCTCTAGGATATAAATTTCACTTTTGGCTTTATCACAGTGATTACTTAGGGGTAGATGGACACAGTGGGCTTCCCAGGTGGCTCGGTGGTAAAGATCTTCCTGCAATGCAAGAGATGTGGGTTCAGTTCCTGAGTCAGGAAGATTCCCTGGAGAAGGAAATGGCAACCCATTCCAGTACTCTTGTCTGGGAAATCCCATGGATAGAGGATCCTGGCAGGCTACAGTCCATGGGGTTGCAAAGAGTCAGACATGCCTTAGTGAGTAAAACCAAAACCAGAGAACCAGATGGACAGAGTAATCTCTGAGGCCACCCCTGCCATAGCCCTGTTGGAGTGTCTGCCCATATGTTGTGCCAGTGGATAGTGGGTGACCAAGGTTGTGAGTTCGGCCAAAGTATATTTAAAATAGCTCAAAATGTTTTATTACTAATTAGCACTGTCTGTATTTTCTGACCTGTTATTCTGAATGGAGACAGATTAAGGGCTCATTGTCTTCTGTAGACCAAAAATTAATTAATGAGACTTCTGCCTGCTGCCTTGTGGTCCTCTGTGTGCTTGGAACAGACATGAAAGAAGTAGATGCTTTATAATAGAAAGAATCTAAAGACTTGGGTTTCAGTCCCAGATGTGCCACTGCTGCCTGAGTCAATGCTCAAGTAACTTTCTCTCTGCAAGCCTGGTTTATTTACCTGCAAAAAGGGAAATGATAAAACTGTGCACATTTACTTAAAATAATTATGAGAATCAAATGAGATAATACATATCCAGTTCGTGTAAAAAAATAAATAAATACAAAAAAAATAGTTAATGTTGGTGTTTATTATGGAACAGTATGTTTTATCTTTAATTCTCACGACAGCTAAATGAGAAAGTTAACAACTGATACTACCTTTTAAGTGTGAGGCCCATAGAGGTTAAATAGTATTTCTGAGTCACATTTCTGATTAGTGGTGGAGCCAGGCCCAGAAGTCTTATTCTAGACTCTTCACTTTTGAATATTATTAGTTACAGCCATTAAAAAAACAAAAAACAAATGCCCTCAGCTTTCAAGGAATTTATAGTAAAATAGTGTCTCTATATCGTGTGAGGATATAAGAAAAAAAAATCATTCTAAACTTCATACATTCACTGAGGATTGAGGCTGTAACTGAAGCACATTTGAATAAAAATCCTGCTTGCTTTTTGTTAAATCTGCCTCTGTTTCCCAGTCCAGTGAGCTTTCTGCTGTGCCCTAAGTTCCCCTCATTCCTCTGCATGTTCCAGATCAGTGCCACTGACTTCCTCCAGTCATGGCTAACTACTGCACAAAGCATGAGCTGAGACTTAAAGTACTTACCAGCCTGGCAAGTCAGGATTAAGACAAGCAGTCCCCAGACAATTGTCAGCTGAAGCGCTGAGACAGCCATGTTTGTAGCAGTGGGTATCGATGCAGAGAAATTGTTCAGATGCATCCGAAGTCTTGCTCCATTTATAGGGCATTTATAGCTGACATCATCTGCTATGGAATTTAGGTTGTTGCATAAGATATCAGTACAGCTTGCTTCTGAATCTCTACTAATGGGCCCTGCCCTATCTTTCAAACCAAGAGTTTTACAGATAGGAGAAGAAAAACCCTCTTGGTATTTTTAATGTGTGTTTTATAAATGACACTGCAATCATTCTTTTGCAGTTATTTCTGTGCCAGGGTTGACAATTAGGTGAGGATCAGGCAGAATTGCTTTCCAGTGCCAAAGAACAAGCGATAAACCGGTTGGTAAGGTGTGCCTACTCGCCTCCCTGAACACTCTGCTTCCTTCCTTGCTAGGAGCTAGTGACCTGTCCCCACCTGGGCTTACCCATTCACACCCACATGCTGTGCTCATGCCCTTTGCTTTTCCTGTGTATGTTATCATCCCTATTATCTCCCCTTGCTGCGTCCCCACTTATTCCTCAAGCTCAGGTTCAAATGCCCCCTCTGCAGAACCTCCATCATGGCCACTGCATCCCACTCCAGATAGTTGCTCCATCACCAGCCATATATCCTCCTTGACCAGTTATTTGGGAGCTAAGTATTTTATAGTTCTCTTCTCCTTTAGCCTATAGATCTCTTAAAGGCAGGGTACTTTATTCACTTTTGAATCCTTAAGGAGTCTAGCATAGTACTTGGCATTAGTCTTGGCTTTCACTTCACTTCCCTGGGAATGTTGTTCTGGTTCTCCAGGGAAGGGTTAAGTGTTCTTTTTATGTACCTAATAGGCACCTGCTTAAATATCTCCACAAATTGACTGTAGGCTCCTTGAGGACAAGTTTATCTTTTTCAGAATTTGCATATATATATATATATATTACTCAAGGCCTATGCTGCTGCTGCTACTAAGTCGCTTCAGTCGTGTCCGACTCTGTGCCTATAGCAGACACTAAAAAAGAGAAAAAAATTAAATTACAGCACTCACTGAAAGGTAATATTGGGTTTGACATGCTATTATGTAAAATATCCTTCCTTTCAGACACAGACATTCAAGAAGATACAATTTGGTTTGCGTCTAGGTGATACTGCTTATCCTGAGGAATGATGTAATCAAACAGTTACCTGGAAAAAGGATTTAGGGATGGTCCCTAAACTTACATGTTGACCAAAACTTGTACATTGTGAATCTCAGAGGATCCTTTTAATAAATGGTGAAATTAACTAAGCTACAGAACAAGGCATTTCTGGCGTCACAGGGCCTAGGCTAGATCCTCTTACTCTCAGTTTAGTACTTGAAAGCCATCAAGAAGCTCTGCTTGGATGCTTTCAGGCCTCTCCAACCTATCTGCTGGTTTGGTCTCTTCTATAGAGAGGGTTGTGACCTGGAGACTGTGTTCACAGTAGGGAGGTTTCAGCAAGTTAGATTGATGCCATCAGGGTCACTGCTTAGGACTGAGCATTGTGCTCTCCAAGAGCCTATTGGGGAAATAATATTCAAGCTAGCCCTGCCATGGACCCTGACATGTGCCTGTATTTGCAGACTAACAATTCCTTTTACTTTGCACAAGATTCAAGTCCTCAGGGCTTAATCAGCCAAGAGAGTGATGTGTTTTTCTAATTACCACAAGGATGCTGCACAGGCAAGCAAAAGCTCTGGGTATTACAATATAGGGCCTGCTGGCTTATCAAGGATATATCAGCTAAATGGGGCATACTCCATGTAATGGCTCACTTAATGAAGAATGAATGGCTCTTGGTAGTCGGGGTCAAAGAAATAGCACCATCCTTGGGGTCAGAATAGTGCTTCTTCTCTCTTATTTTTACTATTTTTAAAAAATTCATTTCTGTTGGAGTATAGCTGATTTAGTGTTGTGTTAGTTTCTACTGTATAGTGAAGTGAATCAATCATACACATACATATCCACTCTTTTTTAGATTCTCTTACTGCTTTGTGTGCTGCAGTGGTGGCTGCACAGCACTGGAGCAACTGTGAGGATATAAGCCTGTCCAAGGGCAAAGATGCCCCAGCAAGACGGTGGGCGCTGGAGTGGTGGCTGTGTGGTGCTGGAGCAGCTGTGAGGAGATACCCCACGTCCAAGGGCAAAGGAGAAGCCCCAGCAAGAAGGTAGGAGGGGCAAAATAGTGTTTAGAATCAAACCCATACCTGCCAGAGATGCTCAGAGGGCTCAAACAAATCCATGTGCACCAGGACCCAGGGACCCCATGGAGGCTGAGCCAGAACTGTGTTTGCGTGTCTCCTGCAGAAGCACAGGCTGGCAGTGGACTGCGGCAGGGGCGGGGCTCTGGGTGCAGCAGACCTGGGTATGGCATGAGCCCTCTTAGAGGAGTCGCCACTAACCCCACCATAGAGCCGCCAGAACTTACACAGGTCTGGGGAAACATACTCTTGGAAGGCACCGACAGAACCCTGTGTGCGCCAGGACCCAGGAGGAAGGAGCGGTGACCCCACAAGACACTGACCCAGACTTGCCCAGCAATGTCCAAGAGTCTCTGGTGGAGGCGTGGGTCGGTGGTGGCCTGCTGCAGGGTTGTGAAAGATTGTTGTTGAACCATGAAAGATGAAAGACGCTGAGATTCTTGGCCTCTGGAGGAGAATTCAATCTGGAGCCAGAGAAGAGGCGTGATCGTTCAGAGCTTTTGTGTAATAGAGTTTTATTAAAGTATAAAAGGGATAGAGAAAGCTTCTGACATAGACATCAGAAGGGGGCAGAAAGAATACCCCCTTACTAGTGTTAGCAATGGAGTTATATACCTTTTAATTAGGTATTACAATGAATCAAAAGCATGTCTAAAGTTTGTGAAAATTTTACCAGACCCACTCCCACAGTTGACATTTCAGGATAACAAGATTAGAATTTAACAATAGAAAGATCCTACCAGACCCACTCCCATAATATACATTCTAATATATCAGGATTAGTTATAAGGTTTTCAGGAAGGAGAAACTGTCCTATAGCAGGATACATTGTTCTTGTATAATCCCTAGTACAGAGTTTAAACTGAGTTGTGTAATTGACTAAGACTAAGGCTGGATGGCATCACTGACTCGATGGACGTGAGTTTGAGTGAATTCTGGGAGTTGGTGATGGACAGGAAGGCCTGGCGTGGTGCAGTTCATGGGGTTGCAAAGAATCAGACACAACTGAGCGACTGAACTGAAGGAATGTAGAAGAAAAAAAAGTTTGTTCTTTTCTCCTCCTTGAGAATTCCAGACCCCTATCTCCACTTTGAGTTCCCCAGCCCCCTTTCCCCTTGGGAAGGAAGGCCTGGCGTGGTGCAGTTCATGGGGTTGCAAAGAATCAGACACAACTGAGCGACTGAACTGAAGGAATGTAGAAGAAAAAAAAGTTTGTTCTTTTCTCCTCCTTGAGAATTCCAGACCCCTATCTCCACTTTGAGTTCCCCAGCCCCCTTTCCCCTTGGGGACCCTGGACTTCTTATCAATCTGCCTAGGAACTGACTTTCTCAGTTGGGGACACTAAGTGTAGCAGTGCATGCATGGGACCTTTAGAAGGAGGTCACCACTATCTTCATTACTTTCACCAGGGTATAGCCCCAACTGTGGGAGGGAGGGAACACAGCTCTATTCATCCACAGAAAATTGGATTAAAAGTTTACTGAGCATAGTCCTGCCCATCAGAACAAGACCCAGTTTCCCCCTCAGTCAGTCTCTCCCATCAGGAAGCTTCCATAAGTCTCTTATCCTTCTTCATCAGAGGGCAGATAGACTGAAAACCACAATCACAGAAAACTATGAGTAGGGCCACCCTAGACAGATGGGTCATGGTGGAGCATTCTGACAAAACGTGGTCCACTGGAGAAGGGAATGGCAAAACACTTCAGTATTCTTGCCTTGAGAACCCCATGAACACTATGAAAAGGCAAAAAGATAGGACTCTGAAAGATAAACTCCCCAGGTTGGTAGATGCCCACTATGCTACTGGAGATCAGTGGAGAAATAACTCCAGAAAGAATGAAGAGACAAGCCAAAGCAAAAACAATACCCAGTTGTGGATGTGACTGGTGATGGAAGTAAAGTCCGATGCTGTAAAAAGAGCAATATTGCATAGGAACCTGGAATGTTAGGTCCATGAATCAAGGCAAATTGGAAGTGATCAAACAGGAGATGGCAAGAGTGAACGTCGACATTTTAGGAATCAGTGAACTAAAATGAACAGGAATGGGTGATTTTAACTCAGATGACCTTTATATCTACTACTGTGGGCAAGAATCCCTTAGAAGAAATGGAGTAGCCATCATGGTTAACAAAAGAGTCCAAAATGCAGTATTGGATGCAATCTCAAAAATGACAGAATGATCTCTGTTCATTTCCAAGGCAAACCATTCAATATCAGAGTAATCTAAGTCTATGCCCTGACCAGTAACGCTGAAGAAGATGAAGTTGAACAGTTCTATGAAGACTTACAAGACCTTCTAGAACTAACACCCAAAAAAGATGTCCTTTTCATTATAGGGGGCTAGAATGAAAAAGGAGGAAGTCAAGAGATACCTGGAGTAACAGGAAAATTTGGCCTTCGAGTACAGAATGAAGCAGGGCAAAGGATAATAGACTTTTGACAAGAGAACGCACTGGTCATAGCAAACACCTTCTTCCAACAACACAAGAGAAGACTCCACACATGGACATCACCAGATGGTCAACACCGAAATCAGATTGATTATATTCTTTGAAGGCAAAGGTGGAGAAGTTCTATACAGTCAGAAAAAAACAAGACCAGAGCTGACTGTGGCTGAGATCATGAACTCCTTATTGCCAAATTCAGACTTAAATTGAAAGTAGGGAAAACCACTAGACCATTCAGGCATGACCTAAATCAAATCCCTTCCATTAAGTGGAAGTGACAAATAGATTCAAGGGATTAGATCTGATAGACAGAGTGCCTGAAGAACTATGGACAGAGCTTTGTGACACTGTACNGTGGTCCACTGGAGAAGGGAATGGCAAAACACTTCAATATTCTTGCCTTGAGAACCCCATGAACACTATGAAAAGGCAAAAAGATAGGACTCTGAAAGATGAACTCCCCAGGTTGGTAGATGCCCACTATGCTACTGGAGATCAGTGGAGAAATAACTCCAGAAAGAATGAAGAGACAAGCCAAAGCAAAAACAATACCCAGTTGTGGATGTGACTGGTGATGGAAGTAAAGTCCAATGCTGTAAAAAGAGCAATATTGCATAGGAACCTGGAATGTTAGGTCCATGAATCAAGGCAAATTGGAAGTGATCAAACAGGAGATGGCAAGAGTGAACGTCGACATTTTAGGAATCAGTGAACTAAAATGAACAGGAATGGGTGATTTTAACTCAGATGACCTTTATATCTACTACTGTGGGCAAGAATCCCTTAGAAGAAATGGAGTAGCCATCATGGTTAACAAAAGAGTCCAAAATGCAGTATTGGATGCAATCTCAAAAATGACAGAATGATCTCTGTTCATTTCCAAGGCAAACCATTCAATATCAGAGAAATCTAAGTCTATGCCCTGACCAGTAACGCTGAAGAAGATGAAGTTGAACAGTTCTATGAAGACTTACAAGACCTTCTAGAACTAACACCCAAAAAAGATGTCCTTTTCATTATAGGGGGCTAGAATGAAAAAGGAGGAAGTCAAGAGATACCTGGAGTAACAGGAAAATTTGGCCTTCGAGTACAGAATGAAGCAGGGCAAAGGCTAATAGACTTTTGACAAGAGAACGCACTGGTCATAGCAAACACCTTCTTCCAACAACACAAGAGAAGACTCCACACATGGACATCACCAGATGGTCAACACCGAAATCAGATTGATTATATTCTTTGCAGGCAAAGGTGGAGAAGTTCTATACAGTCAGAAAAAAACAAGACCAGAGCTGACTGTGGCTGAGATCATGAACTCCTTATTGCCAAATTCAGACTTAAATTGAAAGTAGGGAAAACCACTAGACCATTCAGGCATGACCTAAATCAAATCCCTTCCATTAAGTGGAAGTGACAAATAGATTCAAGGGATTAGATCTGATAGACAGAGTGCCTGAAGAACTATGGACAGAGCTTTGTGACACTGTACAGGAGGCAGTGATCAAGACCACCCCCAAGGAAAAGAAATGCAAAAAGGCACAATGCTTGTCCGAGGAGGCCTTACAAATAGCTGAGAAGAGAAGAGAAGCAAAAGGCAAAGGAGAAAAGGAAAGATATACCTATCTGAATGAAGAGTTCCAAAGAATAGCAAGGAGAGATAAGAAAGCCTTCCTAAACGAACAATGCAAAGAAACAGAGGAAAACAATAGAATGGGAATGACTAGAGATCTCTTGAAGAAAATTAAAGATACCAAGGGAACATTTCATGCAAAGATGGACACAATAAAGGACAGAAATGGTATGGACATAAGAGAAGCAGAAGGTATTAAGAAGAGGTGGGAAGAATACACAGAAGTATACAAAATCTTCATGACTGAGATATTTATGACCCAGATAATCACGACGGTGTGATTGCTCACCTAGAACCAGACATCCTGGAATGCAAAGTCAAGTGGGCCTTAGGAAGCATCACTATGAACAAAGCTAGTGGAGGTGATGGAATTCCAGCTGAGCTATTTCAAATCCTAAAAGATGATGCTGTGAAAGTGCTGCATTCACTATGCCAGCAAATTTAGAAAACTCAGCAGTGGCCACAGGACTGGAAAAGGTCAACTTTCATTCCAATTCCAAAGAAATAAAATGCCAAAGAATGCTCAAACTACCACACAGTTGTACTCATCTCACACAGTAGCAAAGTAATGCTCAAAATTCTCCAAGCCAGGCTCCAACAGTATGTGAACTGTGAATTTCCAGATGTTCAACCTGGATTTAGAAAAGGCAGAGGAACCAGAGATCAAATTGCCAACATCCACTGGATCATCAAAAAAGCAAGAGAGTTCCAGAAAAACATCTGCTTTATTGACTATGCCAAAGCCTTTGACTGTTTGATCACAACAAACTGAAAAATTCTTAAAGAGATAGGAATTCCAGACCAACAGCTGAGGAACTGCTGCTCACTCAGTTGTATCTGCCTCTTTCTGACTCCATGGGCTATAGCCCACCAGACTTCTCTGTCCACAGGGATTCTCCAGGAAAGAATACTAGAGTGGGTAGCCTATCCTTACTCCAAGACATCTTCCAGACCCAGGAATCAAACAGGTCTCCTGCATTGCAGGCAGATTCTTTACCAGCTGAGTTACCAGGAAACCCCACAGTAGGTTCTTAACTAGTTATCCATTTTATATATAGTAGTGTGTGTATGTCATTCCCAATCTCCCAATTTATCCATCCACCCTTTTCTTCCTTGGTAACCATACATTTGTTTTCATCATCTTGGACTCTCTTTTGTAAATAAGTTCATTTCTATCATTTTTATTAGATTCTATATGTGATACCACATATTTGTCTTTCTCTGTTTGACATACTTCATTCATTATGACAGTTTCTAGGTCCATCCATGTTACTGTGAATGGCACAATTTCATTCTTCTTAATGGCTTAGCAGTACTCCATTGCATATATGTACCATATCTTCTTTATCCATCCTCTGCTGATGGTCATTTAGCCTGCTTCCATGTCTTGTCTAGTGTGAACCAGTTTGGGGTGCATGTAACTTTTTGATTTATCATTTACTCCAGATTTATGCCCAGGAGTAGGATTTCTGGATCATTCAGTTCAGTTCAGTCGCTCAGTCATGTCCGACTTTTTGTGACCCCATGAATCGCAGCATGCCAGGCCTCCCTGTTCATCAAAATCTCCTGGAGTACACTCAGACTCACGTCCATCGAGCCCGTGATGCCATCCAGCCATCTCATCCTCAGTCGTCCCCTTCTCCTCCTGCCCCCAATCCCTCCCAGCATCAGAGTCTTTTCCAATGAGTCAACTCTTCTCATGAGGTGGCCAAAGTACTGGAGTTTCAGCTTTAGCATCATTCCTTCCAAAGAAATCCCAGGGTTGATCTCCTTCAGAATGGACTGGTTGGATCTCCTTGCAGTCCAAGGGACTCTCAAGAGTCTTCTCCAACACCACAGTTCAAAAGCATCGATTCTTCGGCGCTCAGCTTTCTTCACAGTCCAACTTTCACATCCATACATGACCACAGGAAAAACCATAGCCTTGACTAGGCGGACCTTAGTCGGCAAAGTAATGTCTCTGCTTTTGAATATACTATCCAGGTTGGTCATAACTTTTCTTCCAAGGAGTAAGCGTCTTTTAATTTCATGGCTGCAGTCACCATCTGCAGTGATTTTGGAGCCCAAAAAAATAAAGTCTGACACTGTTTCCACTGTTTCCCCATCTATTTCCCATGAAGTGATGGGACCGGATGCCATGATCTTCGTTTTCTGAATGTTGAGCTTTAAGCCAACTTTTTCGCTCTCCTCCTTCACTTTCATCAAGAGGCTTTTTAGCTCCTCCTCACTTTCTGCCATAAGGGTGGTGTCATCAGCATATCTGAGGTTATTGATATTTCTCCCGGCAATCTTGATTCCAGCTTGTGTTTCTTCCAGTCCAGCGTTTCTCATGATGTACTCTGCATATAAGTTAAATAAGCAGGGAGACAATATACAGCCTTGACGTACTCCTTTTCCTATTTGGAACCAGTCTGTTGTTCCATGTCCAGTTCTAACTGTTGCTTCCTGACCTGCATACAGATTTCTCAAGAGGCAGGTTAGGTGGTCTGGTATTCCCATCTCTTTCAGAATTTTCCACAGTTTATTGTGATCCACACAGTCAAAGGCTTTGGCATAGTCAATAAAGCAGAAATAGATGTTTTTCTGGAACTCTCTTGCTTTTTCCATGATCCAGCGGATGTTGGCAATTTGATCTCTGGTTCCTCTGCCTGTTCTAAAACCAGCTTGAACATCAGGGAGTTCACGGTTCACATATTGCTGAAGCCTGGCTTGGAGAATTTTGAGCATTACTTTACTAGCGTGTGAGATGAGTGCAATTGTGCGGTAGTTTGAGCATTCTTTGGCATTGCCTTTCTTTGGAATTGGAATGAAAACTGACCTTTTCCAGTCCTGTGGCCACTGCTGAGTTTTCCAAATTTGCTGGCATATTGAGTGCAGCACTTTCACAGCATCATCTTCCAGGATTTGAAACAGCTCAACGGGAATTCCATCACCTCCACTAGCTTTGTTCTTAGTGATGCTTTCTAAGGCCCACTTGACTTCACATTCCAAGATGTCTGGCTCTAGATTAGTGATCACATCCTCATGATTATCTGGGTCGTGAAGATCTTTTCTGTACAGTTCTTCTGTGTATTCTTGCCACCTCTTCTTAATATCTTCTGCTTCTGTTAGGTCCATACCATTTCTATCCTTTATCGAGCCCATCTTTGCATGAAATGTTCCCTTGGTATCTCCAATTCTCTTGAAGAGATCTCTAGTCTTTCCCATTCTGTTGTTTTCCTCTATCTCTTTGCATTGATTGCTGAAGAAGGCTTTCTTATCTCTTCTTGCTATTCTTTGGAACTCTGCATTCAGATGCTTATATCTTTTCTTTTCTCCTTTGCTTTTCGCCTCTCTTCTTTTCAGTGCTATTTGTAAGGCTTCTCCAGACAGCCATTTTGCTTTTTTGCATTTCTTTTCCATGGGGATGGTCTTGATCCCTGTCTCCTGTACAATGTCACGAACCTCATTCCATAGTTCATCAGGAACTCTGTCTATCAGATCTAGGCCCTTAAATCTATTTCTCACTTCCACTGTATAATCATAAGGGATTTGATTTAGGTCATACCTGAATGGTCTAGTGGTTTTCCCTACTTTCTTCAATTTAAGTCTGAATTTGGAAATAAGGAGTTCATAATCTGAGCCACAGTCAGCTCCTGGTCTTGTTTTTGTTGACTGTATAGAGCTTCTCCATCTTTGGCTACATAGAATATAATCACTCTGACTTTGGTGTTGACCATCTGGTGATGTCCATGTGTAGAGTCTTCTCTTGTGTTGTTGGAAGAGGGTGTTTGCTATGACCAGTGCATTTTCTTGGCAAAACTCTATTAGTCTTTGCCCTGCTTCATTCCGCATTCCAAGGCCAAATTTGCCTGTGACTCCTGGTGTTTCTTGACTTCCTACTTTAGCATTCCAGTCCCCTAATGAAAAGGACATCTCTTTTGGGTGTTAGTTCTAAAAGGTCTTGTAGGTCTTCATAAAACCGTTCAACTTCAGCCTCCTCAGGATTACCGGTATGGTAGCCGTATTTATAGTTTCCTTATAGTGCTTATACCAGTTTACATTCCCCCCAACCGTGTAGGAGGATTCCCTTTTCTAGACCCACTCTAGCATTTCTTGTTTGCAGATTTTTTTGTATATTCTGATTTGTGTGAGGTGACACCTCATTGTAGTTTTGATTTGCCTTCCTCTGATAATTAATGATATTGAGCATCTTTAATGTGCTTTTTAACCATCTGTATGTTTTCTTTAGAGAAGTGTCTATTTAGGTCTCCCACCCATTTTTTGATTGGGTTTTCTTTTTTTTTAAGTACAAAAAACTGCATGAACTTTTTGTATATTTTGAAGACTAATCCTTTGTCAGTTGCTTCATGTGCAAACATTTTCTCCTCTTCATTTTTATGGTTTCCTTTCCTGTGCAAAAGCTTTTAAATTTAATTAGGTCCCATTCATTTATATTTGTTTTTATTTTTATTACTTTAGGAGGTGGATCAAAAAAGATCTTGCTGTGATTTATGTCAGAGAGAATAGTTGCCTTTTATTCCTTGCAGTACCCCTGATTAAATACTCTCCAGGCCCGACACTGTTTTCTCTGTTATGTTCCTGTCCCTTCTCTTCTTTTAGTTGATTCATTTAAGCTTCAGATTTCAACTAGAATATCTTTTCTTTTTGGTGAAAACTTTCATGATCCTCTAATTCAACTCATATTGCTCTATTACAATGTTTTATTTATTTTTTAAAAAATTTATTTTAATTGGAGACTAATTACTTTACGTGTTGTAGTGGTTTTTGCCATACATTGACATGAATCAGCCATGGATTTACACACGTTCCCCATCCTGAACTCCCCTCCCACCTCCCTCCCTATTGAATACATTTTAGTCAGTTCTAATGAGGTGGGTGAAACTGGAGCCTATTATACAGAGTGAAGTAAGCCAGAAAGAAAAACACCAGTACAGTATACTAACACATATATATGGAATTTAGAAAGATGGTAACAATAACCCTATATGTGAGACAGCAAAAGAGACAGATGTATAGAACAGTCTTTTGGACTCTGTGGGAGAGAGCAAGGGTTGGATGATCTGACAGAATAACGTTGAAACATGTATATTATCATTTGTGAAACAGATTGCCAGTCCAGGTTTGATGTATTACAATCTTTTATACACTCTATATTCTTCCTTCTTAGCACTTAAGTATCAATTTTTGTTTATTTTAATGCCTCTCTCATAAGAAATGTTAAAATCTGGTCTATGTTGTTCACTAAGATGGTATTGTTTTCTAGGATAGTGCCTTAGGTATAAGAGAGCCAGCAATATGTACTAAATACGAGTTAATAATTTTCAGAAGAGAAGCATGGACTCATGTGATAGTTCTATCAGTTATTATCTGTGGGACTATGGCAAGTGATGGACACCACTCAAGTCTCAGAATCTTCATCTGTAAAACTGAGTCATAATTTCCTGCGTATTTATCTGTACTATCTTAAGGACTTAGGAGTTAACAGATAAAATGCCTGATAAACTGTAAAGAGCCTTTAATATGTGCCATATTAAAAGCATTTAAAAAATTGTGACTTACCCTCCACTGGAGTAAGCAAATGAATCTGACTTTAGGTAGAGGGGAAACAAATTATGAAAGACAGTTTCACCCTAGCTGGGAAGAGGAAATGGGGACCTTCTTTCAGAATGCTGTTCTAGTTTGGCAAGAGGATAGGAAAATAAAAGGAATATGACATTCTTTAGTTCTTGTGAACATTTCCATGCATAACTGAAAGTCATCACAGTTCTTTCTTCAGGTTGGTAATACTTGTAGTCTGGTTTGGAAATCTCATAGAGAGATCTTGATGTGTGTGTTAGTGCTAAAAGCATGAGTTTTGGGATCCGACAACTGAGTTAGAGTTTCAGATTGCCACTGACAAGCTGTGTGTCTTTGTGATCTTTAGGAATAGTTAATAATTTCTTTATGCCTTGGATTCAGTGTCTAAAAAAAGGAATAATGATATCTCTCAGGGTTGTTATGACAATTGGATGAAAGAAACACACGGAAACAGCACAGTATCATATATATTAAGTAAAAAATAGGTGGTAAACCTGTTTTCCTATCCTGTTCTACCTTGAATTGTCCCAGAGGAGGGTGTGACTGCCATATAAGTAGCATTGGGAATAATAATAAAACAACAACAACAATAGTAATAGACTAATGTTGTTAACTCTGGCCAGGTATCAAACTAGATGAATTATATTGACAAAGCAGTTGAGAGGCTGCCATTATTATCCTGATTTTATATAAGGAATCTCAAGTTTGGGGAAGTTAAGTAATTTGCCTAGCAATATAAATCATGTATGTGCCAGAGCAAGGAACTGAACTCAAGGATGTGCTTTTGAAATTTGTGCTCTGTTTTAAACTTGATTTTTATTGGAGTATAGTTGATTTACAATATTGTGTTAGTTTCTGCTGTACAGCAAAGTGAGTCAGTCATGCATACACATGTATCTGCTCTTTTTTTAGATTTTTCACATATAGGTCTTTATAGGGTGTTGAGTAGAGTTCCCTGTCAAAGTTTGTGCTCTTAACTATTATATTATTTGCAACAGCGCATGCTCAGTGCTGTAATGGGTGAAAAGCCTGAGTCAAGCAAGGAGCCCTGCAGTCACCAGCCTGTTTGTGGAGATGCATCTGTTTCCACCAGTAAATTCCAGACTGTGTGATGAGCTGAATCATTCACCTCTGATTAGCTCAGTTTGATGTATCAACAGTTAGGGGGTACAGAGTATCTTCTCAATACTTGGCAGCAAGTGAACTGGAGATAGGGCTTCAGAATTAAATACAGGCTACATCATTAAATTTGAGTTTCAGAGAACTAGTGAGAAATTTCTACAAGTATGTACCACAAATATTTCACAGAACATACTTTACTAAAAGAAATTTTGTTGGTTATCTGAAAAATAAATTTAACTGGGCATACTAAAGTTTTGTTTGCTAAAACTGACAATGCTATCTGGAAAGGCCCTCACCAGTATTTTCTTACATTAAATCTCAGGTCAGAGAGTAAAGGACAGGATGGAGGGGGAATCAAAGAAAAGATTAAAACATAGTACGTGAGATGTTAGAATCATACATGGAAGGAGGAAGTTACTGAAAAGCCCCAGTTCTATATTATCATGTCTAGAGCATATTTCACTCCGTGTTCGTCATAAGGAACTTGTTAGCCCCTCTGTTGTTCTCGGTTCAGTCTACCTAAAGTTTCAAACCAGCCCCAGAAGGGACACACGTGCTTGCAGGAAGAACTCCCCTTCCCATGGTATCCATATGCTGAGGAGTGGCTGTAATTTTATCACCATAATCACCTTTGTACACATAACGTGTAACTTACTCAATCCTCATGCCACCCATCAATTTATTAATTTCATATTCAGTGGACACATCTTGGGCTTGCACTGTTTGCCAGGTGCTCTGCAAGACTCCGGGGAAAAAACAAAACAAAACACCAAATACCCGTCCCTGACCTCACCTTTGTTGAGGAGGCAAACAAGTAACCAAACAACTGCAATTTAAATAAAGGAAATGCTGATGGAGGTATGAACAGATCACCAAGAAAAACTATCAGGGAGTGGTAGCATTGCCTAAGGAGGCAGTTATGGGAGTACCATTTGTGGGGAGCCTGGAAAAGTGGGTGTGTACATGTTCATTATACAAGCAAGGTATGGAGAAGATACTTCAGGTAGGAGGATGGCATCTGCAGAGGAACAGAGCAGAGCATTTCCAAGAATGTCCCCTCAAATTCTTGAATGNTTTTCTGCATCTATTGAAATAATCATATGGTTTTTATCTTTCAATTTGTTAATGTAGTTAACATTAACAAATTGTTAATGTGAATTTGTTAATTCACATTGATTTGTGAATATTGTCGAAAGCTTTTTCTGCATCTATTGAAATAATCATGTGGTTTTTATCTTTCGATTTGTTAATGTAGTTAACATTAACAAATTGTTAATGTGAATTTGTTAATTCACATTGATTTGTGAATATTGAAGAATCCTTGCATCCCTGGAATAAAGCCTACTTGATCATGATGTATGATTTTTAATATTGGATTCTATTTGCTGGGATTTTGTTAAGGATTTTTGCATCTATGTTCATCAATGATATTAGCCTGTAGTTTTCTTTTTTTGTGGCATCTTTGTCTGGTTTTGGTGTCAGGGTGACTGTGGCCTTGTAGAACGAGTTTGGGAGTTTTCCTTCATCATCATAGTTTTTAAAAGCATCCTTTTGATCTAGCAGCTCAGTTTTTGGAAATCTTTTATAAAGAAATAAAAACATCAATGCATATGTATAAGGATGGTTATTGCAACATTCTATAAGAGCTGAAAAAATAAAATATGAATGCCCATCAAAAGGGAAATTATAATGTCTTAAATTCTGAGCTATCAGGTGGCTTTTTAAAGGTTTTTATCTATGTTTCTAAATACAATGACATGTTAAATGAGAAGGGCAAGCTGCAGAGTACTGGGCACATACCCTTCTCCCTCTATGTTTGTATATATATTTGGATGGCCAGGAGAATAAAGTCAACTACTGGTTGTTGGAAGAGCTGACTGGGGATAATGGTGTTTGGGAGATGGTTACTTTTTTTTTTTTAATATACTGAATGTCATTTAGGCTTTAATTGTTATTTGTTCTTTAACAAATCTGTTCAGAAAGCAGTATAATGCACACTACATTTTTTCTGGAATTCAAGAGGTGAGAAAAGCAAAGTCCTTGGCTTCTCCATGAATACAGCCTAGTGGAGGAAAATGGATAATTTAATAAAATAACCACAGTGACATGTAATTGCAAACTACAAGAGTTTCAAAAGTAGAGGAGAGGAAACTATAGACCGGATTGTGGGTGATGGAACAAGTGATGGAGCATAGGGAATCTCTGAGGAAGCAATGCTTGAACTGGAATTATGGAAAGTGATAGTTTAGTAGGTGAAGTGCGATGAAGTTGGGAAGGATTTCCACTCTGAAACAACAGTATTAAAATATCCCTAGGGCAGAAAGGACCATAGCATGTTGCGAGAACAGATAAAGGGCTGGTAGGACTAAAGTGTGGGGAACAAGGAGGATGGTATTTTTAGATAAGAGCTAGGCAAAGGCTAGATCATACATTATCCTCAGGGTGCCAATAGTAATCTTGATTTATTACTAAGAAATAGTGTCTAATAGCTTTGGGAATCCATTAGAAGGTTTTTATCAAAACCCAGATGTTCAGCCTTTGGTTTCAAAAATGTCACTTCACATGTCCCAATGTGGAAAATCAACTGGATTGAGGATAGATAGAGTGGGAACATGCTCGTTAGGAGGCTACTTAGTATTAATAATGATCAGGCAAGTGATGATTGGGACGAAGATGGCTGCACCAGATCAGTTAGGCAGCTATTTTAATAATCTAGGCAGGAGATGGGGGTGGTTTGGACTCAGAGCAGTGGTAGAGAAGATGGAGAGGGATGCACGCATTCTCCATAGCTGTTGCGTTTCTTCACTATCACATGGACCTCTATAGGCTGTCCATGTAATTGATGCAATGAGTTAATTGACAAATGCCAGCTGATATGAAATCTGCAGGTGTAACTATACATTTAGTGGATCCCCTTTTGGAGGTTTTGTTGTTGTTGTTGTTGATATATTTTAAAATTAATTTTTATTGCATTTCAGTAACTTTATTGAAAGGTATATCCCTTAGTACCAAAACATAATGGGAGTTGGTTAGGTTGTCTCTGGCCACTCAAAATTAACTCTGATGTATTAAAAATATTGAAATATATCAGTATTTTGGAAAAACTGAAAACATAGTTTACAAAAGTATAAGAGACACTGTGGTTCTTTGGTTTATTTTCCAATGTGTGTATACACATAACATGATATCAAAATTGGGTACAGCCATTCCTGGATGGATTCAGGCTACACACTGCCATGAGTAACTCTCTGCAACACTTTAATCCATAAATCTCTGAACACTACACCTCAGCAACCTTGTAATTATGAAGTTGCCTACTCGCCTTTCTTAATACTTCCTTTTGGCACAGTAGGGGCAATTAATGTAGGTATATTCTCTGCCTTTTAAGCAAAATTCTAAGTTAGAACCAACAAGTTTTATAAAAACAATCCTCAGTAAAAACTTACAGAGTATTAAATCAAAAAGTTTTCAGAGTGGTGCTAATTTGAGTTACTAGTACAGTAAAAAATAATTTTCTTGATGGGACTAGACTGAGGCAGTAAATTTTGTATAAAACTTTAAAAATCATAGATATAAACATCACCTGTTTTCCAGAAAAATATTAAAGATAACTTCAGTTCACTTCATTTCAGTCACTCAGTCATGTCCGACTCTTTGTGACCCGATGAACTGCAGTAAGCCAGGCCTCCCTGTCCCTCACCAACTCCAGGAGTTTATCCAAACTCATGTCCATTGAGTCAGTGATGCCATCCAACCATCTCATCCTCTGTCATCCTCTTCTCCTCCTGCTCTCAATCTTTCCCAGCATCAGGGTCTTTTCCAATGAGTCAGCTCTTCACATCACGTGGCTGAAGTATAGGAGTTTCAGCTTCAGCATCAGTACTTCCAATGAACACTCAGGACTGATCTCCTTTAGGATGGACTGGTTGGATCTCCTTGCTGTCCAAGGGACTCTCAAGAGTCTTCTCCAATACCACAGTTCAAGAGCATCAATTCTTTGGTGCTCAGCTTTCTTTGTAGTCCAACTCTCACATCCATACATGATTACTGGAAAAAACATAGCCTTGACTAGATGGACCTTTGTTGACGAAGTAATGTCTCTGCTTTTTAATATGCTGTCTAGGTTGGTCATAACTTTTCTTCCAAGGAGTAAGCGTCTTTTAATTTCATGGCTGCAGTCACCATCTGCAGTGAGTTTGGAGCCCCCCAAAATAAAGTCAGCCACTGTTTCCCATCTATTTGCCATAAAGTGATGGGTCCAGATGCCATGATCTTAGTTTTCTGAATGTTGAGCTTTAAGCCAACTTTTTCACTCTCTTCTTTCACTTTCATCAAGAGGCTCTTTAGTTCTTCTTCACTTTCTGCCATAAGGGTGCTGTCATCTGCATATCTGAGATTATTGATATTTCTTCTAGCAATCTTGCTTCCAGCTTTTGCTTCATCCAGCCCAGCGTTTCTCATGATGTACTCTGCATATAAGTTAAATAAGCAGGATGACAATATACATGTCCTAGCTATTGTAAACAATGCTGCAATGAACATTGGGGTACATGTGGCTTTTTCAATTTTGTTTTCCTCAGGGTATATACCTATATACCAGGAGTGGGATTCCTGGTTTTTTCCTAGTTTTTAAAGGAATCTCCATACTGGCTTCCACTAGTGGCTATATCAACTTACAGTCCCACCAGCAGTGCAAGAGGGTTCCCTTTTCTCTACACCCTCTCCAGAATTTATTGCTCTTGTATTTTTTGATGATGGCCATTATGACTGGTATGAGGTGGTATCTCATTGTAGTTTTGATTTGGATTTCTCTAATAAACTGTGGAAAATTCTGAGAGAGATGGAAATAACAGACCACCTAACCTGCCTCTTGAGAAATCTAGAGTTTTCCAAATTTGCTGGCATATTGAGTGCAGCACTTTCACAGCCTCATCTTTCAGGATTTGAAATAGCTCCACTGGAATTCCATCACTTCCACTAGCTTTGTTCATAGTGATGCTTTCTAAGGCGCACTTGACTTCACATTCCAGGATGTCTGGTTCTAGATGAGTGATCACACCATCGTGATTATCTTGGTTATGAAGATCTTTTTTGTGTAGTTCTTCTGTTATGGTTCAGTAAAGTTAAGAAAGGTTACTCATGTACACTGAGATACAGATCTAAGCTACTTTTTGTCAGTACAATGTCAGTTTGGGCCAATAAGAGAACTGCTACATTTTGAAGATTTTTTGATAACATCCATCATAGTTTTCTTTTAAAATTAATATATGTTAATTGGAGGATAATTACAACATCTTGATTTTTGCCATGCATCAACATGAATTGGCCACAGGTATACATATGTCCCCCTTGTCCCATATTTCCCTCCCACCTTCCTCCCCACCTTATCCCTCGGGGTTGTCTCAGAGCACTGGCTTTGGGTGCCCTGCTTCATACAACAAACTTTCAATGGTCATCTATTTTACATATGTCATGTATATGTTTCAATGCTATTTTCTTAAATCATCCCTCCCTTTCCTTCTTCCACTGAGTCCAAAAGTCTGTTCTCTACATCTGTGTCTCCTTTGCTGCCCTGCATGTAAGATCATCGGTACTGTCTTTTTAAATTCCATGTATTTGTATTAATATATAGTAATTTGTCTTTCACTTTCTGTCTGACTTCACTCTGTATAAAAGGTTCCAGGTGCCTCCACCTCACTAGAATCGACGGACATCTAGGTTGCTTCCATACCCTAGCTATTGTAAATACCAAAAGTCTGTTCTCTACATCTGTGTCTCCTTTGCTGCCCTGCATGTAGGATCATCGGTACTGTCTTTTTAAATTCCATGTATTTGTATTAATATACAGTATTTGTCTTTCACTTTCTGTCTGACTTCACTCTGTATAAAAGGTTCCAGGTGCCTCCACCTCACTAGAATTGACGCACATCTAGGTTGCTTCCATACCCTAGCTATTGTAAATAGTAATGAATATTGGGGTACATGTGTCTCTTTCAATTCTGGTTTCCTCCGGTATATGTCCAGCAGTGGGATTCTGGGTCATGTGATGGTTCTATTCCAAGTTTTTAAAGGAGTCTCTACACTGTTCTCCATGGACATACCAGTTTGCATTGCTACCAACAGTGTAAGAAGGTTTTCCTTTTCTCCACACCCTCTCCAGGTTTTATTTTTTATAGACTTTTTGATGATGGCCATTCTGACCAGGATGAAATGATAGCTCATTGTGGTTATAATTTGCCTTTCTCTGATGAGTGATGTTGAGCATCTTTTCATGAGCTTATTAGCCATCTGTATGTCTTCTTTAGAGAAATGTCTATTTAGGCCTTTTACCCACTTTTTGATTGGGTTGTTTGTTTTCTGGTATTGAGCTGCCTGAGCTGCTTGTATGTTTTGGAAATTAATTCTTTGTCACTTGTTTTGTTTGCTACTACTTTCTCCCATTCTGAGGGCTGTCTTTACACTTTGCTTATAGCTTCCTTACTGTGTAAAAACTTTCAAGTTTAATTAGGTCCCATTTTTTTAAATTTGTTTTTATTTCCATTACTCTGGGAGGTGGGTCATAGAAGATCTTTCTGTGATTTATGTCAGAGAGTGTTCTGCCTACATTTTCCTCTAAGAGTTTTATAGTTTCTGGTGTTACATTTATGTCTTTAATCCATTTAGAATTTATTTTTTGTGTGTGGTGTTAGAAAGTGTTCTAGTTTCATTTTTTACATGTAGTTGATCAGTTTTCCCAGCACCACTTGTTGAAGAGACTGTGTTTTCTCCATTGTACATTTTTGCCTCTTTTGTCAAAGATGCAGTGTCCCTGGGTGCATAGATTTATCTCTGGACTTTCTATTTTGTTCCAATGATCAGTATTTCTGTTTTTTGTGTCAGTACTAGACTGTCTTGATGACTGTACCTTTGTAGTATAGTCTGAAGTCTGGAAGGTTGATTCCTTCAGTTCCATTCTTCTTTCTCAAGATTTCTTTGGCTATTCAGGATCATATAAATTGTGATATTATTTTTTTTTCTAGTTCTCTGAAAAAATACCATTGGTAGTTTGATAGGGATTGCACTGAATCTATAGATTGCTTTGGGTAGCATACTAATTTTCACTATATTGATTCTTCCAATCCAAGAATATGATATATTTCTCTATCTATCTGTGTCATCTTTGATTTCTTTCATCAGTGTTTTATATTTTTCTGTATACAGGCCTTCTGTTTCTTTAGGTAAATTTATTCCTAAGAATTGAATTTTTCTTATTGTTGCAGTGGTGAATGGGATTGTTTCCCTAATTCCTCTTTCTGACTTTTATTGTTAGTGTGTAGGAATGCAAGGGATTTCTGTGTATTAATTTTATATCCTGCAATCTTACTATATTTATTGATTCAGTTCAGTTGCTCGGTCATGTCAGACTCTTTGAGACCCCATGAACCGCAGCCCGCCAGGCCTCCCTGTCCATCACCAACTCCCAGAGTTCACCAAACCCATGTCCATTGAGTCAGTGATGCCATCCAACCATCTTACCCTCTGTCATCCCCTTCTCCTCCTGCCTTCAATCTTTCCCAGCATCAAGGTCTTTTCAAATGAGTCAGCACTTCGCATCATGTGGCCAAAGTATTGGAGTTTCAGCTTCAGCATCAGTACTTCCAATGAATATTCAGGACTGATTTCCTTTAGGATTGACCGGTTTGATCTCCTTGCAGCCCAAGGGATTCTTAGAGTCTTCTCCAACACCACAGTTCAAAAGCATCAATTCTTCTGTGCTCAGCTTTCTTTATGATCCAACTCTCACATCCATACATGACCACTGGAAAAACCATAGCCTTGACTAGACGGACCTTTGTTGACAAGCTGTTTAGGTTTGTCATAACTTGCCTTCCANTTCCCAGCACCACTTGTTGAAGAGACTGTGTTTTCTCCATTGTACATTTTTGCCTCTTTTGTCAAAGATGTGATGTCCATGGGTGCATAGATTTATCTCTGGACTTTCTATTTTGTTCCAGTGATCAGTGTTTCTGTTTTTTGTGCCAGTACCAGACTGTCTTGATGACTGTACCTTTGTAGTATAGTCTGAAGTCTGGAAGGTTGATTCCTCCAGTTCCATTCTTCTTTCTCAAGATTAATTTGGCTATTCAGGACCATATAAATTGTGATATTATTTTTTTTTCTAGTTCTGTGAAAAAATACCATTGGTAGTTTGATAGGGATTGCACTGAATCTATAGATTGCTTTGGGTAGCATACTAATTTTCACTATATTGATTCTTCCAATCCAAGAATATGATATATTTCTCTATCTATCTGTGTCATCTTTGATTTCTTTCATCAGTGTTTTATATTTTTCTGTATACAGGTCTTCTGTTTCTTTAGGTAAATTTATTCCTAAGAACTTTTCTTGTTGTTGCAGTGGTGAATGGGATTGTTTCCTTAATTTCTCTTTCTGACTTTTATTGTTAGTGTGTAGGAACGCAAGGGATTTCTGTGTATTAATTTTATATCCTGCAATTTTACTATATTTATTGANGTCTTCTGTTTCTTTAGGTAAATTTATTCCTAAGAACTTTTCTTGTTGTTGCAGTGGTGAATGGGATTGTTTCCTTAATTTCTCTTTCTGACTTTTATTGTTAGTGTGTAGGAACGCAAGGGATTTCTGTGTATTAATTTTATATCCTGCAATTTTACTATATTTATTGATTCAGTTCAGTTGCTCGGTCATGTCAGACTCTTTGCGACCCCATGAACCGCAGCCCACCAGGCCTCCCTGTCCATCACCAACTCCCAGAGTCCACCAAACCCATGTCCATTGAGTCAGTGATGCCATCCAACCATCTTACCCTCTGTCATCCCCTTCTCCTCCTGCCCTCAATCTTTCCCAGCATCAAGGTCTTTTCAAATGAGTCAGCACTTCGCATCATGTGGCCAAAGTATTGGAGTTTCAGCTTCAGCATCAGTACTTCCAATGAATATTCAGGACTGATTTCCTTTAGGATTGACTGGTTTGATCTCCTTGCAGCCCAAAGGATTCTCAGAGTCTTCTCCAACACCACAATTCAAAAGCATCAATTCTTCTGTCCTCAGCTTTCTTTATGATCCAACTCTCATATCCATACATGACCACTGGAAAAACCATAGCCTTGACTAGACGGACCTTTGTTGACAAGCTGTCTAGGTTTGTCATAACTTGCCTTCCAAGGAGTATGAGTCTTTTAATTTCATGGCTGCA
>SJYX01023469.1:13141-28367 GCA_006410675.1 Oreotragus oreotragus | reverse complement strand
TGGTTGAGCGCTGTAGACGGTTGAAACGCAGCTGCTGCCCTGCCGCGTGGACTGCCCCGTTCGGGCAACTGCGCATGCTCCAAAGGTCTCTCAGCCCCGCCCCTCTCCGGGGGCGCGCGCGGAAGCGACGCAGTGACTGGCTGTAGGGATGCGCTGCTGTGGGTGCGGGTCGGCGAGGGGATCGAGGTGGCCGTGCACCCAGTGGTCGGGCTCTGAGCACAGGTGGACTTGAAGGGACGCCCCACCACCTGCTCGTACGACCGAAGGCCCCTGGACGCCGGGATGCGCCCTCGAGCTGAGTCGTCCCCTCCCCGTGGTGCGCACAGGTGAAGCTCGGCACCTAGAAGGTGCAGACCCTGGCTACCCGGCTGACAGATTCGTCAGGCCGCCTAGGTCAAGGCCAGCAGGAGACAATCGGGGCAGTTACAGAGGAGCCACAGAGGCTCTCGGGGCTCTCGCCCTGGGTTCCGGCGGCGCCCACCCGCTCGCCTCGGCTCCTGCCTCTGCTCCCCGCCGGGTGCCCTGGACCCCGCTTCCTGCCCTTCACTCGCCCTCTAGCTTGTGTCTGAATCAGGTCCCTTCTTTCTCATCACTGTACGTTCACGCGTAGCTGGACAGCCTTTTTACAAGGTTGTTTAATTTATCAGATTCACTCTTATTTTTTTAATTGTTGGATGCCAAATTTTATTTTTTTAACTCTTTATCTTATATTGCGGTATAGCAGATGAACGGGCTTCCCTGGTGGCTCAGACGGTAAAGAATCCGCCTGCAATGCGGGGAGACCTGGGCTCTGATCCCTGGATTAGGAAGATCCGCTGGAGAAGGGCATGGCAACCCACTCCAGTATTTCTGCCTGGAGAATCCCCATGGAGCATGGTAGACTACAGTCCATGGATCCAAAGACTGGGACAGGACTGATAAGCACAGCACAGTGCGTAGCAGATTAACAATGTTGTGATAGTTTCAGATGGACAACAGAGGGACTCAACCATGCATATTCATGGCTCCATTCTCACCCAAACTCCCTTCCCTTCCAGGCTTATCAGATTCACTCTTGCTTCACTTCCGCGGGCCTGGCTGTTTAATGTCTCCTGATAGCTTATGCTTAGCCTCATTTTTTGCGTAGTTCTTGAAGGTACTTGCACGGTGGTGGTGGCGGTTCAGTCGCTTCAGTCATGTCTGACTCTTCATGACCCCACGGACTGTAGCCCACCAGGCTCCTCTGTACACGGGATTCTCCCTCCAACCCATGGGAGTGGGTTGCCATGTCTGCATGGACATGGGGAATAAAGTACTGACATACTTCTGTGACCTTCACAAAAATCTAAGAAATCAGGGCAGCTGTTTTATTGTTATGAAAGATTCCGAGGCCTTCTGAATTCTTCTACCATCCTTTGACTACAATGAGTGTGGTTTACTGTGTAATCCTTTAAGTGAAAAAAGAAAAAAAATTTTTTTTCTGAATGCAAGCCTGTGAAAGTGTCTGACTCTTTGCAGCCCGAAAGACTGTAACCCACCAGGCTCCTCTGTCCATGGAATTCTCTAGGCAAGAATATTGGAGTGGGTTGCCATTTCCTTCAATAGGGGATCTTCCTGACCCAGTGATTGAACCCAAGGAAGCCCAGCCAAATGCATTTAGTGGCATTTTGTGGAAAATTGTAACCAGGTCCAGAACAGTGGCTACCTAATTTGACTGTCTGTACATAGTTGACATGTAACATGACTGGTAAATGGTCACCCTGAGGGACAAAGCCAGATGAATGGAAATTGCTCAAGGAACAAGTGTTTGCACAGGTATACTGCCAGCAGGTAAGCATTCACAGTAGAGAGATTTTCAACAGGATTTTCGGTCTTTCTTTTTTTTTTTTTTACTATGGAACACTTCCTGAATTTGCACGTCATTCTTGCACAGGGGCATGCAAATCTTTTCTGTATCATTCCAATTTTAGTATATGTGCTGCCAAAGCAAGCATACCCCTTTTTATGTGGAAAGCAATGCCCAGTGAGAACTAGATTCATACTGGAGGGGAAAAGTCATGGATATGGATAATGCTTCCTTGAATTAAATGAGACCAGACATCTGTACAATTAGGGAAATGTATGAAGGGATAAGATTCTCTGGTGATTCAGAAAGCAAAGAACCCACCTGCAATGGAGGAAAGGAACAGAAAGAAATCTTCCCAATCCCTGGGTTGGGAAGATTGCCTGGAGAAAGAAATGGCAATGCACTCCAGTGTTCTTGCCTGGAGAATCCCATGAACAGAGGAGCCTGGCGGGCTACAGTCCATGGAGTCGCCAAGAGTCGGACAGGACTGAGTGACTAAGCACACAGACATGAAGGGATAAAACTGGTTCAGTGTTAACATTACAGTCTGTACACATGAAGTCAGTAAATGTGTGTGATATGTGTAAATATGTTACTTCTTGTGGATTATCCCTGTATTGGAGAAGGAAATGGCAACCCACTCCAGTATCCTTGCCTAGAGGATCCTGTGGACAGAGGAGCCTGGTGGGCGTCCATAGGGTGGCACAGAGTCGGACAGGACTGAAGGGACTTAGCAGCAGCAGCAGCAGCCCTGTATTACTGTTGGTCAGCAGGTTGTAAAGTTCTGTGCCAGGCTCTGGCATGGGGACACTGAGTTGCCCTTGTCCTCTGTTTATATCCAAACTCGGCCCCTTCCCACTCGATTATCCCCTGTGCCCTGCAGCCTCCTTATCTGCAGACTCCCAGTCACAAATTTACTCTCCTGCCCGCCTCTTAGGCTGTACTCAGGCCACACCTTCTGCCTCTACTTCCTTACCTTGTACATATTTTAACCCCTTGCAGTGGGGTGAGTTTTATGTAAAGGGGGAATTCATGGTACCATATGGACATATAATAACGAGATCTCATTTAGGCTGGGCCCATAGACGGCTTCTCAGGTAGAGAGTTGACATGAAACTCGACTGTGAGCTTGCTAGGGTAAAAGTAGGGATGAGAAGGAAGAGGAAGCACCTTCCAAGTGAGAACAGCATGTCTGAAGGACTGACGTTAAGAGCTCACAGGTTCTCAAGGCTGAGGAAACCTGTGTGCCGCAAGTAACATGTCCTTTTCTTTAAAATCAGATGCCCTCTAGAAGTATGTTGTGTATTTCCCTCACTTGTTTTTAAGCTAATATCTACATTATTTTTATCATAAGTTTAATCAGTTAAAAAAGAAGTAAGTTCCCATGAGTTGTGAATAAAATTTTAAGTGATTACAGAAATCTTTTAAGTGGAGCCCATGGGTTGGCTCAGTGGGTAAAGAATCTGCTTGCAATGCGGGAGACACGGGAAACTCAGGTTTGGTCCCGGGGTCAAGAAGAGCCCCTGGAGAAGGAAATGGCAATCCACTTCGGTATTCTTGCCTGAAAAATCTCATGGACACGGAAGCCTAGAGTGCTGCTGTCTGTGGGGTCGCANTCTTGCACAGGGGCATGCAAATCTTTTCTGTATCATTCCAATTTTAGTATATGTGCTGCCAAAGCAAGCATACCCCTTTTTATGTGGAAAGCAATGCCCAGTGAGAACTAGATTCATACTGGAGGGGAAAAGTCATGGATATGGATAATGCTTCCTTGAATTAAATGAGTCCAGACATCTGTACAATTAGGGAAATGTATGAAGGGATAAGATTCTCTGGTGATTCAGAAGGCAAAGAACCCACCTGCAATGGAGGAAAGGAACAGAAAGAAATCTTCCCAATCCCTGGGTTGGGAAGATTGCCTGGAGAGAGAAATGGCAATGCACTCCAGTGTTCTTGCCTGGAGAATCCCATGAACAGAGGAGCCTGGCGGGCTACAGTCCATGGAGTCGCCAAGAGTCGGACAGGACTGAGTGACTAAGCACACAGACATGAAGGGATAAAACTGGTTCAGTGTTAACATTACAGTCTGTACACATGAAGTCAGTAAATGTGTGTGATATGTGTAAATATGTTACTTCTTGTGGATTATCCCTGTATTGGAGAAGGAAATGGCAACCCACTCCAGTATCCTTGCCTAGAGGATCCTGTGGACAGAGGAGCCTGGTGGGCTGTCCATAGGGTGGCACAGAGTCGGACAGGACTGAAGGGACTTAGCAGCAGCAGCAGCAGCCCTGTATTACTGTTGGTCAGCAGGTTGTAAAGTTCTGTGCCAGGTTCTGGCATGGGGACACTGAGTTGCCCTTGTCCTCTGTTTATATCCAAACTCGGCCCCTTCCCACTCGATTATCCCCTGTGCCCTGCAGCCTCCTTATCTGCAGACTCCCAGTCACAAATTTACTCTCCTGCCCGCCTCTTAGGCTGTACTCAGGCCACACCTTCTGCCTCTACTTCCTTACCTTGTACATATTTTAACCCCTTGCAGTGGGGTGAGTTTTATGTAAAGGGGGAATTCATGGTACCATATGGACATATAATAACGAGATCTCATTTAGGCTGGGCCCATAGACGGCTTCTCAGGTAGAGAGTTGACATGAAACTCGACTGTGAGCTTGCTAGGGTAAAACTAGGGATGAGAAGGAAGAGGAAGCACCTTCCAAGTGAGAACAGCATGTCTGAAGGACTGACGTTAAGAGCTCACAGGTTCTCAAGGCTGAGGAAACCTGTGTGCCGCAAGTAACATGTCCTTTTCTTTAAAATCAGATGCCCTCTAGAAGTATGTTGTGTATTTCCCTCACTTGTTTTTAAGCTAATATCTACATTATTTTTATCATAAGTTTAATCAGTTAAAAAAGAAGTAAGTTCCCATGAGTTGTGAATAAAATTTTAAGTGATTACAGAAATCTTTTAAGTGGAGCCCATGGGTTGGCTCAGTGGGTAAAGAATCTGCTTGCAATGCGGGAGACACGGGAAACTCAGGTTTGGTCCCGGGGTCAAGAAGAGCCCCTGGAGAAGGAAATGGCAATCCACTTCGGTATTCTTGCCTGAAAAATCTCATGGACACGGAAGCCTAGAGTGCTGCTGTCTGTGGGGTCGCAAACAGTCGGACACAGCTTAGTGACTAAACATCAACAAGATTTTTCCCAATTAGAATTTTACATTGATTCTTTATCTCCTTGAAAACATTTTCATTCCACTTCTGCCACATCATTTTATCTTCACGGAATATATTTTATGCTTACAAGTCTTATTTATCAAACTGTGTCATCAGGGCGTGTGAGTGAAGTCGCTCAGTCATGTCCGACTCTTTGCAACCTCGTGGACTGTAGCCCGCCAGGCTCCTCTGTCCATGGGATTCTCCAGGCAAGAATACTGGAATGGGTTGCCATTTCTTTCTTCAGGGGATCTTCCCAACCCAGGAATCGAACCCCTGTCTCCTCCGTTGCAGGCAGATGCTTTATCCTCTGAGCCCAGGGAAGCCTATCAGGATCCTAACAGTTAAAGTTTCTTCTGGATTGAGCTATGGCTGTTGTTAGCAATGCACAATTCAATCATCGTATATCACAAAATCTGATCATTACTGTAAATAAAGTTTGTGTTAATGATAACCTGTCTCCTGCGTTGCAGGCAGATGCTTTATCCTCTGAGCCCAGGGAAGCCTATCAGGATCCTAACAGTTAAAGTTTCTTCTGGATTGAGCTATGGCTGTTGTTAGCAATGCACAATTCAATCATCGTATATCACAAAATCTGATCATTACTGTAAATAAAGTTTGTGTTAATGATATCTCAGTTACCAACTCCATGGACATGAGTTTGAGCAGTGTCCAGGAGATTGTGAAGGACAGGGAAACCTGGCATGCCACCTTCCATTGGATTGCAAAGAGCTGGACATTACTGAGCAACTGAACAACAGTTAAAGGAAGCTGTCTGTAAAGCGATTATCCTTCAATAAAAAAGACATTTAAAAAGAAATTAAGTTATTCTTTGTGTGCTAAAGTTATTACACCTTTCCCATCTGAGTGCAGAATCATATGGAAGATGGAGAAGGGGCAAGTGAATGGGACATTGTGAAATACAAGGTGTTCTGGACTCCTGGAATCTTCTCAGGCAGATCAAATGGACAGATATCATTGACTCAATAAATCTAGTTATATGAACAGTCAGCAGTAGAGTGGTTACATGAATATACCAAGATGACACAAGAAATGGTACACAGCAGTTAAAAAAAAAAGTAGACGCAAATGTATCCTCATAGATCTGCATGTTAGGTGAAAAAAGCAAGTTGTTGGATAATGTATGCTCAGTAGAGTCTGACTCTTTGCAACGCTAAGCCTGCAGGCTCCTTTGTCACTGGGGTTTTTCAGACAAGAATACTGGAATGAGTTGCCATTTCCTCCTCCAGGGAATCTTCTGGACCCAGGGATCAAATCCAAGTCTCTGTCTCCTGCTTGTCAAGCAGATTCTTTATCACTGAGCCATCTGGGAAGCCTGCTAGACAATATATGCACTATTATCCCAGTTCTGTTTAAAAAAAAATCTATATTTCTAGATGTAAAAGTCCAAAAATTACTGATGACAGTGGTTTTCTCAGGGGAGAGGAAGTAAGATTAAATGAAGGTCAGCTGGACTTCCTGTATCATTTCAAGTTTTGACAAAGAAATATTGATTTAGCAAATATGTATCCAGCATTCCACATCCCACTTCTTGCTGGGTGTCAGAGATAAAGAGAGAACAGATAAAGACCCTGAGGCCATGACCTTTGCTGGTCTGGGGTGGGATGATGGGATTAATTTGTTACAGAGGCAAATAAAAACAATGCAGAAAAACAAGCCAAGAGGTGACTTTGGCAAGAGATAGCCAGAAGGTGTGATCTGAGGGAGTTACTTGACCTTAGTGATAAGGAGCGGGAGGGAAGAGTGAAGGATGCCTCTTCAGTTTCAGGCTTGAGTAAACCAGGTGGAGTTTGGTTTCATCCTTGAAGGGTGGAAACAGGTTCTGTGGGGCATGGAACTTCCTCAGTTGGGACAAAGGAGAGCACTTTAAGAACATAAGTTTAGGAAGGGGAAAAAAAAGAATATAACTTTACAAATACAAAATTGGATTTTAATAAGGATATTTATTTAGAATGAGAAAATAAATGTTTACAGGCTGTTGTACCACAAAAATAGAATACTCAGAAAAATGTTTTTATTATATAACTCTATCATGTGTATGCCTGCGTGCTAAGTTGTTTTAGCTGTGTCCAACTCTTTGTGACCCTGTAGCCCACCAGGCTCCTCTGTCCATGGAATTCTCCAGGCAAGAATACTGCAGTGGGTTGCCATGCCCTCCGGGGGATCAAGCCCTTGTTCTTACATCTCCTGCATTGAAAGTGCCATCTGGGAACACCAGCTGTATCACAGATTGGTGATAAAGTGTAACTTTCTTTTGATTATGAAAAACATTTTATATTTTATGTACAGGAAAGTACTCACCTTTCCAGCTTGGTAAATGTAAACTTGGTTTTTATCCTTGATTATTAGGATTCATGATATTCAGCCTCACAGTTCAGTTCAGTTGCTCAGTTATGTCCACAACTCTTTGAGACCCCATGGACCGTAGCACGCCATGCTTCCCTGTGAATCACCAACTCCCAGAGCTTGCTCAAACTCATGTCCATTGAGTCGGTGATGCCATCCAACCGTCTCATCCTCTGTTACCCCCTTCTGCTGCCCTCAGTCTTTCCCAGCATCAGGGTCTTTTCCAGTGAGTCAGCTCTTTGCATCAGGTGGCCAAAATAATGGAGGTTCAGCCTCAGCATCAGTCCTTCCAATGAATATTCAGGACCAATTTCCTTTAGGATTGACTGGTTTGATCTTGCTGTCCACCAAACTGGTTTTATTTTGGGCGGGGGGCAAGAGATGCAAAGGAAAAGAACATAGTGAGACTTAGAACAATAGAATGGGAAAGACTAGAGATACCGAGGGAACAAATGTCCTTTATTGTCCCCATATAGCAATAGGCACAATAAAGGACAGAAACTGTATGGAGCTAACAGAAGCAAGAGATACTAAGAAGAGGAGGCAAGAATACGCATAACTGTACAAAAAGGATCTCAGTGACCCAGATAACCACAATGGTGTGATCACTCACCTAGAACCAGACATCTTGGAGTGTGAAGTCAAGTGGGCCTTAGGAAACATCGCTAGGAACAAAAAGCTAGTGGAGGTGATGGAATTCTAGCTGCATTAATTCAAATCCTAAAATGATGCTGTTAAAGTGCTGTACTTAATGTGCCAGCAAATTTGGAAAACTCAGCAGTGGCCACAGGACTGCAAAAGATCAGTTTTCATTCCAATCCCAAAGAAGGGCAGTGCCAAAGAAAGTTCAAACTACTGTGCAATTTCGCATGCTATCAAAGTAATGCTTAACATTCTTCAAGCTAGGCTTCAACAGTACATGAACCGAGAAATCCCAGATGTTCAAGCTGGATTTAGAAAAGGCAGAGGAACCAGAGATCAAATCACCAACATTCATTGGATCATAGGAATTTGATCTCTGGTTCCTCTGCCTTCNGCAAGAGATGCAAAGGAAAAGAACATAGTGAGACTTAGAACAATAGAATGGGAAAGACTAGAGATACCGAGGGAACAAATGTCCTTTATTGTCCCCATATAGCAATAGGCACAATAAAGGACAGAAACTGTATGGAGCTAACAGAAGCAAGAGATACTAAGAAGAGGAGGCAAGAATACGCATAACTGTACAAAAAGGATCTCAGTGACCCAGATAACCACAATGGTGTGATCACTCACCTAGAACCAGACATCTTGGAGTGTGAAGTCAAGTGGGCCTTAGGAAACATCGCTAGGAACAAAAAGCTAGTGGAGGTGATGGAATTCTAGCTGCATTAATTCAAATCCTAAAATGATGCTGTTAAAGTGCTGTACTTAATGTGCCAGCAAATTTGGAAAACTCAGCAGTGGCCACAGGACTGCAAAAGATCAGTTTTCATTCCAATCCCAAAGAAGGGCAGTGCCAAAGAAAGTTCAAACTACTGTGCAATTTCGCATGCTATCAAAGTAATGCTTAACATTCTTCAAGCTAGGCTTCAACAGTACATGAACCGAGAAATCCCAGATGTTCAAGCTGGATTTAGAAAAGGCAGAGGAACCAGAGATCAAATCACCAACATTCATTGGATCATAGGAATTTGATCTCTGGTTCCTCTGCCTTCGGGCTTCCCAGATAGCCCTAGTGGTAAAGAACCTGCCTGCCAATGCAGAAGATGAAGAGATGTGGATTTGAACTTTGGGTCAGGAAGATCCCCTGGAGGAGGGCATGGCAACCCTCTCCAGTAGTCTTGCCTGGAGAATCCCTTGGACAGAGGAGCCTGGTGGGCTACAGTACATAAGGTCACAAAGAGTCGGACATTACTGAAGCAACTAAGCATGCATGCAGTCGTTGGATCATAGAAAAAGCAAGAGAATTTCAGAAAAACATCTGTTTCATAGATAACACTAAAGCCTTTAACTGTATAGATCACAGCAAACTGTGAAAAGAAGTTGAGAATAACAGACCACCTTACCTGCCTCCTGAGAAACCTGTATGCAGATCAGGAAGCAATAGTTAGAACCAGACATGGAACAACAGATTGGTTCTAAATTGGGAAAGGAATATGCCAAGGCTGTATATTGTCACCCTGCTTATTTAACTTATATGCAGAATACTGTTATGCCCAAGTCTCGAAATCTCCCAGTGACCACCAGGGAGCCGATATCCGATGCAAAAGCAAGAGAGTTTTTATTACCAAGCTCGAGCTGGGGCTCCCACCCATACCAACACAGCGGCTATAGGGAGGAGCCTTGAACTCTGCGTTTCATTGCTTATATAGGGTATTCTCATGCGAAAAATTTGAAAAACGGGAGTTTCTGGGTTGGGGGTACCTTCTGTGGAAGGGTTAGGTGTTGGGTTCTGATTGGTTTTCATTTTCCTGGGCTTAATTAGAATTTCCCAGGCAGGTCATAAGTCCTGAACGTAAAGTCAGGAGATCCTGATCTGGGATCTGATTGGCTCGAAAGTGGTAGGGTGAGGTCAGGGGATTTCCAAAGACTCTTTCCTCAGAACTCTAAAATGGAGTCTTTTTTTAAAAAAATGGGGTGGCTTAGGGTCTTCAGTACAGCATTCAAAATGGCAGGCTAGATGAAGCACAAGCTGGAATGGAGATTGCCAGGAGACATATCAATAACCTCGGATATGCAGTTGACACCAACCTTATGGCCGAAAGTGAAGAGGAACCAGATAGCTGCTTGATAAAGGTGAAAGACAAGAGTAAAAAAAACTGACTTAAAACTCAACATTCGAAAAACTGAGATCATGGCATCTGGTCCCTTCACTTCATGGCAAATAGATGGGGAAACAATGGAAACAGTGACAGACTTTATTTTTGGCGGGGCTCCAAAATCACTACAGACGGTGACTGCAGCCATGAAATTAAAAGACGCTTGCTCTTTGGAAGAAAGTTATGACAAACCTAGACAGCATATTAAAAAGCAGAGACATTACTTTGCCAACAAAGGTCCATCTAGTCAAAGCTCTGGTTTTTCCAGTAGTCATGTATAGATGTGAGAGTTGGACCATAAAGAAGGCTGAGTGCTGAAGAATTGATGCTTTTGAACTGTGGTGTTGGAGAAGACTCTTGGGAGTCTTGGTCTGCAAGGAGATCAAACCAGTCCATTCTAAAGGAAATCAACCCTGAATATTCATTAGAAGGACTGAAGCTGAAGCCCCAATACTTTGGCCACCTGATGGGAAGATCTGACTCATTGGAAAAGACCCTGATGCTGGGAAAGATTGAAGGCAGGAGAAGGGGACGAAAGAGGATGAGATGGTTGGATGGCATCACTGACTAAGTGGACATGAGTTTGAGCAAACTTGGAGAGACAGTGAAGGACAGGGAAGCCTGGCGTGCTGCAGTCCATGGGGTTGCAAAGAGTTGGACCCATCTAAGCGACTGAACAAAATCAAGAAAACTGTGCTGTAGGGACTTCCCTGGGATTCCAGCAGTTAGGACTCCACAATTCCATTCCACTGCAGGTGGTGCAGTTCCACCCCTGTCTGGGGTCTTTTCAAGTCCCCGCATTTCACCCTGTGCCTCCAAAAAAAAAAAAAAGCATTGTAATCTTCTTGTAGGGAGACAAAACATTTTTTTAAAGGCATAATGAGCTTTGCAGGTGCAGTGATGGCCAACCAAAAACATCCGAGTAGTTTCTGGAGCTGGTGAATAATTTAGAGCACAGACAGAATCAGGATTGCCAGTCCCATGACCTGAAGGAGGCAGTCCTTGGTTAGTCAGGTGTTCCCCATAGAATCACGAGGCACCTTAATGTGTAAGGAGGGGCCAGGAAAGGAGCTTGGAGAGATGCGCAGGGTGGCAGCGGGGGGGTGAGGGCTCCCCTGAGCCCCTTGGCCCCTCGATCAGCTTGCAGGATGGAGGAAGGGCCGGGGCCGGGGAGAAGGCAAGATGAGGGCATGGACCTTCGCCCGGAGCCCCGGAAGGACACAGCCCTGCTCTGGACCTTCACGACCCCATTGGGGCCCGTTCCAAACTTCTGACCTCAAAACTGTAAGATAAGCTAGTTTTATTTAACTTTCTAACTATGTGGTGATTTTTTGTGGCAACAATTTGTAGCCTGAGGAATTCTCCCAGTAGGCACTACAAGTATTGTATTGTGACCATGATGTTATGTTGCGAGCGAGGAGGCAGATGGCTTAGGAGGGCAAAAGCAAGTCTTTCTCCGGTACTGCTGTGTCTGTGTCTTTCATGTCGGGTCTCACGAAAGTGGCATTTAAAATCAGAGGGGAATGAATGAATTAGTCAGAAAATGTCACTACCTCTATGTATTTTGGGGAAAGGTGATAAACATGACAACCTACATGAAAATAAAAGGCAGATAGTGGGGGAACTTACACATAACAGTTAACCTAAAAAGTAAAAAAGCATACTAGAAAAAAATACAGGGTAATCATTCTGCAATCTTCACATGGAGGAGATTTTACTTGGTGTGATACTAAGACAAAGTATTGATTCTCCAAAGGTCTTGGCGTCTCCACAGAGCAATCAGAGAGCAGAGTTGAGTAAACTTGACTGTGTCTGTGTGACAAGCTGCAGAACAGACACGCTGAATGCTGTGAGGTCTGTGTGTCTGAGGGCCCTGGGCCACCCTGGCTGATGCCACCTGAACTCAGGTGTGGAATGTAATTAAAGAAAGCTGTAAGCTGATCAGTTGTACTGTAAATTGACTACGACTTAGTGGTAACAGAAGGGTGTGATCTGAACAGTAGCACCCACAGAAGCAAAGGGAAGCTCCTCTCCACTTCCCTTAAGATAAGGAAAAAGAACGACTTCTCCTCACTAGCAACTTAGAACGGGATCCAGCACTCTGCCTCCGCTCGAGTTCTCGTTTATTTTTACCTGTAAAACTGAAACGAGAGGGCACTGTGGTTCTGAAAGGCTTAAACACTGTTTGGAGTTTTGAATGAAATGAAGTTGTCCTCACAGCTGTCTCGAATCTGACCTGCTCACGGTTGTAATTAACAGTTCTAGCTATTGTCTCCTGCTGCTATTAGTGGAGGAGCGTGAGCCGCCTGTGCTGTTTACCTCTTGAGAGCCCTCAGATTCCCATTTAGATTGCATGGCTGCTGTTCCCCGATACAGCTCACGTGCTTTGGGGAAAGCTGACTCCATCCCCTGTCCCAGGACAGGCAGTGATTTCTCCTGGGTTTCCTTGTTTTTGTTTCTGTGGACATTGAACCCTTGAAGCTCCTCAAGACCTTTACAGATGGTCCAAAGTCAAAAATATACTCCTAATGACACTATTTGTGTTGAACTTGGAGTAATGTTGGTGGGTAAGCCCACTAGCACCTTGACATCAAGGCCAAATTGGCATCAATACCAGAGTGCAATAGTGGCCATGTGTCCATCACCATGGACTCTCATGAAAAACCATTCATTTCACTTAAGAATACCCTCGATGAAACAACAAACATTAATTATATTAAATATGACCTTGAGTACACTTCCTTTTATCAATAACATTGTGTGAGTAAATGATATATTTGCGTGAAGCCCGTTTGATGCACTCTGTCTAATGTACTTCGGATGTTCTTCAGAGAAAAAAGTTTGATTTGTGAGCTCAACTAGCTAGTATTTTCATAGAACAGAATTTTTACTCGAGTAACAGGTATACCTGCCAGAATAACCATAGGTTTTTTTTTTTTTTTTAATCAAAGTAAACAAAATGGTGCTGTCACTTTAAGGAAGAACTGACTGTATTGCTGATAATAATAAAACGAGCTTTTAAATGAAAATTAGAATCTTGAAAAACCTACTTTTGCTCTCCTGAATTTGACATGTTCCCAATAATTGGACTGATTTTTACTTCTGTGGTGATAATTCTTGTGTTTTCAGTATCACATCAACATTTAGAAGGCCAGCATAACTCAGTGAAGCATTTTTTTATACATCAGTTCTTGGGGTCTAAAAATCTTGCATGGGTAAATTTCCAAGTGCAAGGCAGACCAGTGGATTTCAATGTAACAGCATTCAAAAATTTGACGTGTCAAACTCTACATTGCTAACAACATTTAAGAAATGACCAGTTCCTGTGTTTTAGTATAATATGAAATAATATTATCTGAAGGCTATTAAACTCCTTCCCTCTTCCAATCACATCTAAGCCTGGATTTTCTTCAGATGCCTCAGCCAAAAAAAAAAAAAAAAAAACACTACGGCAACAGATTGAATGTGGAGAATCCAGCTGTATTCACCAAGCCAGACATTAAAGAGACTTAAAATTTTTAAAGTGTTGGTCCTCTAAATTCGTTTAGAAATTTTTTCCTATAAAACATAAAAGAGTTACCAAATATTTTAAACTTCTCACTTTAATTGCCGATATAGTAAATAGCAATTGGTATAACTTGCTGCTGCTGCTAAGTCACTTCAGTCGTGTCTGACTCTGTGTGACCCCATAGACGGCAGCCCACCAGGCTCCCCCGTCCCTGGGATTCTCCAGGCAAGAATACTGGAGTGGGTTGCCAGCTCCTTCTCCAGTGCATGAAAGAGAAAAGTGAAAGTGAAGTCGCTCAGTCTGTCCAACTGTTAGCGACCCCATGGACTGCAGCCCACCAGGCTACTCCGTCCATTGGATTTTCCAGGCAAGAGTACTGGGGTGGGGTGCCATAGGTTTAAAAAAAAAACTCCTTGTGTAAAGGGCTCCTGAACCCCCGCTGATCTAGGATAGCGGTCCCCAACTTTTGGCAGCAGGGACTGGTTTCATGGAAGAAGTTTTTCCACAGACCGGGGAGATGGAGTGAGGGATGGTTTGGGGATGATTCAAGTGCATTACATTTATCGTGGACTTTATTTCTTACTACATCAGCTCCACTTCAGATCATCAGGCATAGATCCCAGAGGCTGGGGATGCCTGCTCTAGGACAAAGTGGCTGTAGGACAAACCAAACCATAATTTGGTTTAGGGATGAACTAGCCACCTTGGGGCTCCTGAGACTCAAGTGGAGGTTATTGGGGGTTCTCAAAATGAAACTTGTTGACTCTGCCAATGATGCTACCAGAAATGCTCCTTCCTGTCTTTGGGCTGATGAATTAATATTCGGGTGAAACTTGGAACTCTGTAGAAAGTCTGCTTCAACCTGAAGACAGAGTCAAAATAGGACAAGAAGCCTTTGATGTAATCCTCAGGGTATATTGCACAGCTGGTTTGATTCAGCAGATCATTTCTCAACCTTCTTGTTAATGAGCAAATGAACTTCTGTTAAAGCCACACTCATCTCCGCAGTCCTGCATGCTGGAAACCTCTTCTGTATCCCTGCTCCTCACCCACTACGTCCACTGGCACTAGGGCACTCATTCACTTGCTCACTCACTCAGTCAGTCACATTTTTGAGTGCCCTGATCTAGGATCTATAACTCAGATGACCATCATATCTACTACTGCGGGCAGGAATCCCTCGGAAGAAATGGAGTAGCCGTCATGGTCAACAAAATAGTCTGAAAAGCAGTAGTTGGATGCAATCTCAAAAACGACAGAATGATCTCTGTTCATCTCCAAGGCAAACCATTCAGTATCACAGTAATCCAAGTCTATGCCCCAACCAGTAATGCTGAAGAAGCTGAAGTTGAACGGTTCCATGAAGACCTACAAGACCTTTTAGAACTAACACCCCCCAAAAAAGATGTCCTTTTCATTCTAGGGGACTGGAATGCAAAAGTAAGAAGTCAAGAAACACCAGGAGTAACAGGCAAATTTGGCCTTGGAATGCGGAATGAAGCAGGGCAAAGACT
>SJYX01023466.1:0-10054 GCA_006410675.1 Oreotragus oreotragus | reverse complement strand
GCTCTGCTATAAACCATAAACGTTCCAGCATTTAAATGTCTGAAGCAATCCAGTGAGATTTAAGTCACTGTTGACTGTCATTCTTACTGGAACATAATTCATACAACTTTCTGAAAAGAGAAACACACACACATAGAACCAGGCAGGTTCTCTCAATCTTTCATTTGACACAAGCTAAATAAAGAATACGAGTTAGCTCACGGCTTACTCCAGTTAACAGGAAACATTACACGTATACTTTTTTGGAAGTCAGAAGAGACAAGACCTACCCGTACTCCTCAGTTCCCATTTTCTTCTCTCACTTTCCTCCCAGCACAATTTAATAGATAAATTTCTATGGGGCCATCTCCTTCCTAATAAACTTTCCCCTTAAACACTTACTTTATGTTCACATGCTTCTGCATTTTTGTGGGAATTATTTCCAAGGCAAAGTTAAAGATAAATCAATGAATTTACAACTTAAGAAACAGCAATTACCAGTCCTTGTTCTGAGAATCCCTGTTTTACCAAATATTTTCAAGGTCCATTAAAAAAATTAAAAACATGTTCGCTTTCATCTAAAATAAGTCAAAGAATAGTCCAACAACATTCCTATAATATGTTGCAACTCCCACAAAAAGATTATGAAACACTGTTGGGAGATCCAAGCCTCCTTGAGAAGAACGGTCTTCAGGAGACACTGCCCTCTCCCTCCACTGTTCTGTGGAACACCCTAAATATCAGGAAAACCAAATGCTTGTTGACTTGCACGCATTTTAAAAGCAATTAAAATATCCAAGAGCTGCATCATCCAGTACAGTAGCCACTAGTCACATGTGACTACGGAGCCCTTGAAATGTAGCTAATTCAAACTGAGCTATACTGTAAATGTAAAATATACAGTGGATTCTGACGTCATAACACTAACAAAAGAATCTCTCATTAAGAGCTTTTATACAGATTATACATTGACACACACTATTTTGACTATGTTGGGTTACATCAAGTATTCATCACTTTTTAAAATGTTTCCAATGTAGCTAGAAAAAAACTACTGTAACATGTAACTCATAATTGTATATATAATAGTCTTGTCACCTCTGACCTACTTTTCTTCATGTAATCAAAGGATGTCTTCACCCCAGTGGGGACCCAATCCACAAGGCACACTACAGAAGGGGTGAAGTGCTACCTGAGAGTCAAGGTCACTCAGACTTCACAAGGAAGCGGCCTAGAAACAGCAATGCGTGCATGTCTAGCACATCCAAGTTTTCAAATCTATGTCACCTGGCAAATGATCATGAATTCCTCGATTTACGGGTGTAGTGCAGACTCTACTGAAATCCAGAGAATTATCCAACATGGCATTTATCCTTCGAAAGATACTGGCATTTCTACACGTGGAGAGTGCAGGCGCTTCCTGGTTGTCCCAGCAATCTTTTATCCTTCCCGCTTCTTCTTCCTAGACACAGAAAAAAGATGTTTAGGTTTCCTATTCTCCCTGTTGATAGGCTTCACAACTCCTTTTCCTCTATAGCCCAATACAAGTTAGACAAAGTAACAAAGACTTGAGCTTCTTGCCTGTATACTAACATACTTAACTCTCAGCAAGGTACCCTGAGAGAACAGTAAGAGGGAAAAACACTAACATGTAAGATATAAGAACATTCTAACATAATGGGACTTGTACAGAAGTAGAACGGCAGCAACATGAGCTTTAAGAACCAGACATACCTGGTTCAAATTGTGAGTCTACCTATATAGCAGATTATGTGGCAATAAAAGAATGAAGTACTGATACATACTACAATATGGGTAAACCTCAAAAACATGAGGTGAAAGAAACCAGTCACACAAGACCACATACTGTATGAGCCCAATTATATGAAATGTGCAGAACAGGTAATCTAAAGCAGATTAGCTGCCTTCAACTAGGGAGGTGGGGAGGTGGTTAGCCAGTTGTGTCTAAAGGGTACAAGGTTTCTTTTTTTCAAATGATGAAAATATTCTAAAATTAGATCATGGTGAAGGTTGCAAAATTCCATAAATATACTAAAGGTCAATGAATTGTACTTTGAAAAGTGAACCTCACAATTATGTAAATTATGTATTCATACAGTTGTTTCAGAAGTTTGATTCTGCCATTTATTGGCCGTTACTAATCTCTGTGCTACAGTCCCCACTTGTGAAATGGGGAAGAGTACCTACCAACCTTTCGATGGGATGTATACAGTACTTAGCATGGTGCTGGCATATGGGAGCTGCTATTTTTACATTTTAAGATATACCTACAGGAAAAGACTTGGGCAGGATCAAGAGTGGTACAAAAACCACCCAAAGGGTTGTTTAAATAATTGATACAATCTATGTGGTCATTAAAAGTGCACACAACTCATGTAAGACATCACTGAATGAAAAACAGACTCCCAGGTACATAAAAGTGAACTGAACCCCCACACAAGTGATTCTTGGGTGTTCTCTCTTTCAGTCAATAAGCCCACCAACCTCCAGGTGCCTGAAACAGAAATCTAGGGACCATTCTTCTCTGTTCGATCTCCCTCACTCACCACATCCAATATGTAAGCAAAGAAATACTGGCCGACAGACTCAGTCTTCTAAAGGGAATCAGACTCATCGCTCCTGTCATTCCCAATTACCTTGGGGAATAGACAAAAACAAGCAAACAACAACAAAAGTCCAAGGAATGAAACTCGGAGGGCTTCCCTGGTGGCTCAGAGGTAAAGACTCTGCCTGCAATGCAGAAGATTCAGGTTCTGTTCTGGGTCGGGAAGATCCTCTGGAGTAGGAAATGGCAACTCACTCCAGTATTTTTGCCTGGACAGATGAGCCTGGCAGGCTACCATCCACAGGGTCGTAAGGTATTGGACACAACTTAGCTACTAACAAACAACAACAAAAGAAATTAGAACCTAAGACCCTGTAGCTGAACACGTCAAAACAAAATTTTTAAAGCCTGGTGTCATTCTGTGTAACTTATTAACATCCAGGTGTAAGCATGAGAATGACCAGAAATATTTAAGACTTTATAAACTCTGCAGCATGGCCTTAAAGGGACAAACCTGAATTCCACATCATGTTCAAGCTCTTGAAAAACTGGTTGGTATTCTTTGCGAACTGTGAGATAACCAGAACACAGTTGTGTTTCCCAAGCCCTCCAGGAAGGTGTCATTGAGAATGGTTAAATCCACAGACACAGGACATTTTCACAACTGCAGATTTCTAAGGTTAATATCCAACTTTACAAAGGCTAAGATACAAGGATTTATAACCAATCTGCATACCTTAAGGCTACATGCTTCATACATTCACTGTCTAACATACACTAACCAACTGCCTGCTATCCACGGTAGCATTCTAAGGATAGGCAGATTAAACCAGCAACATCCACTCGGGAACAGATGTGTCACTCTCCCCAGGTGTACAACAGGGATAAAAGTAACAATACTATCTCAGAGGGCTTTTTGTGAATTAATACACCTACAGCGGCTCACACAGTACCTGCCAAATAAATGAACGCTGGCTCTCAGCAGTGTTATTATACCAAGGGGTTAGAAGCCGCCACAAGGATCCTTGAAGAAAAGAATCTACCTGATCATTAAAAGGAGAAAAATGAACTAAAAACCTATGTCAACTATTCCTTTGAAGACCCCAGGCCTTTCCATGCCTAATTTCTGTAACCATTTGATTTCAAAAGCTTAATTAGGAACCTCCCTGATGGTCCAGTGATTAAGAATTTGCACTTCCACTGCAGGGAGTAAGGGTCTGTTCCCTGGTAAGGGAACTGAGATCCTGCATGCCACCCACATGGTGTAAATAAAAATTAAAAAACTTAATTAAAAAAGACTAAAGACATGATAAAAAAAAAAATCAAACTGCCCAAAAGCTGAACCTACCACAGAATACAGTGATCCTTTTAAAACTGTCCAGTTATATAATTCTTAGTTTCTCATTTTTTAAACAGAAACCTTTTATACATCCCTACCCTGAACAGGCCCATTACTCTGCATATTCTATCTTAACGCTGATCAATTTGTAGGTCTGAGTTCATATCCATGTTTTACCATAACCAAAAATGGGTATTCTCCCTTGATTTTCTACTACTGCCTGATCGATTTCACTGTTGTTTGTGGCATTTTGCCATGCAGTGAGATTACTTGCAGCTTTTTTTGAACTTTCTTTCACTATAGACAGGAAAGCAAGCTTTAAAGACACATTACAGACTCCAAAGAGAACACAAACCTTACTACTACTGAGAATCGAGGATCAATAGGAAGGCTTACTTGGTCGGGCTAGGAAAGAAAAACAGTAATTCTGTCTTCACACCTAAAGCAACCAGAGAAAGCAAAGCAAAGCCCAAAGTCAGCAGAAGTAAAGAGAACATTTAAGATCAGAGTAGAAATAAGTGAAATAGAGACAAAGAAAATAAACAGCAAGTGTCAATGAAACTAAAAGCGGGTTCTTTGAGGAGACAAACATTGCTAAACCTTTAGCCAGACTTGTCAAAATAAAAAGGGAGGATTCAAATCAGTAAAATTAGAAATGAAAAAGGGGAAGTTACAGCTAACACCACAGATATACAAGCAATCATAACAGACTACCACAGCAACTATATACCAATAAAATTGACAATCTGGAAGAACTGGAAAAATTCTTAGAAAGGTATAACCTCCCAAGACTGAACCAGGGAAAAACAAAATATGAACAGATCAATCACATGTAGTGAAATTGAAACAATTATTAAAAATCTTTCAACAAACAAAATCTGAGGACCAGACGGCTTCACAGGCAAATTCTATCAAACACTTAGAGAAAAGCTAACAGGTGCCTTTTTGAAACTCTTCCAAAAAACTGCAGAAGAAGGAACACTCCCAAGCTCATTCACTATCACCCTAATACCAAAACAGACAAAGTATCACAAAAAAGAAAAATTACAAACCAGTACCATTGATGAACATAGGTGCAAAAAGCCTTGACAAAATACTAGCAAAATGAATTCAACAGTTTAAAAGGATCATACAGCATGATCAAGTGGAATTTATTCCTGAGATACAAAAGATTTTTCAATATCTGCAAATCACTGTGAAATATATCAACAAAATGAGGAATAAAAATCATGTGATCATTTCAACAGATGTAGAAAAAGCTACTGACAAAATTCAACATGCATTTATGATAAAAACTTACCAGAAAGTGAGCTTAGAGGGAACCTACCTCAATTTAATAAAGGCCATATATGACCAACTCACAGCAAATATCATTCTCAATGGTGAAAAACTGAAAGCACTGCCTCTAAGAACAGGAACAAGACAAAGATGTCCACTCTTGCCACTATTATTCAACAAAGTTTTATAAGTCCTAGCCATGGCAGTCACAGAAGAAAAAGAAATAAAAACACTCCAAACTGGAAAAGAAGTAAAACTGTCCCTGTGTGCAGATGATACGATACTATACATACAAAATCCTAAAGATGATACCAGAACACTACTAGAGCTCATCAATAAATCTGGTAAAATTGCAGGATACAGAATTAATGCACAGAAATCTTCTGCATTCCCATACACTAACAGAAGATAAGAGACATCAAGGAAACAATCCTATTTACCACTGCATCAAAAAGAGTAAAATACCAAAGAACAGACCTGCCTAAGGAGGTAAAAGATCTGTACTCTGAAAACGGTAACATATGGATGGAAGAAATCAAAGATGACACAAACAATCCACATTCTTGGATTGGAAGAATACTGTCAAAATAACTATACTACCCAAAGCAATCTATAGACTCAATGCAACCCCCATCAAACTACCAATGGCATTTTTCACAGAATGAGAACAAAAAAATTTTAAATATGTATGGAAACACAAAAGATCCCGAAGAGCCAAAGCAATCATAAGAAAAATGGAGCTGGAAGAATTAGGCTCCCTGGCTACAAAGCTACAGTAATCAAGACAGTATGATATTGACACAAGAACAGAAATATAGTTAAATGGAGCAGAATATAGACAAAAGCCCAGAGATAAACCCACACACCTATGGTCACCTAATCTATGACAAAGGAGGCAAGAACATACAATGGAGAAGAGACAGTCACTTCAATAATAAGTGGCGCTGGGAAAACTGGACTGCTACATGTAAAAGAATGAAATTAAAACACTTAACACCATACACAAAGATAAACTCAAAACGGATTAAAGACCTAACATAAGGCCAGAAACCATAAAACCTTAGAGGGAAACATAGAACACTGACATGAAATGCAGCAAGATTCTCTTTGACCCATCTCTTAGAGAAATGGAAATAAAAACAAAAATTAAAAAATGGGGTCAACTTAAAGCTTTTGCAGAGGAAAGGAATCTATAAACAAGATGAAAAGACAACTCTAAGAATGGGAGAAACTATTTGCAAACAAAGAAAAACGTAGCATTAATTTCCAAAATATACAAACAGTTCATGCAGCTCAATATCAAAACAATCCAATCAAAAAATGGGGAAAGGATCTAAATAGACATTTCTTCAAGAAGACGTACAGGTGGTTAAAAAGCACATGAAAAGATGCTCAGTTCAGTTCAGTCGCTCAGTCGTGTCCAACTCTTTGCGACCCCATGAATTGCAGCACGCCAGGCCTCCCTGTCCATCACCAACTCCCAGAGTTCACCAGCATCGATAATTATTAGAGACATACAAATCAAAACAATATACAATGAGGTATCACCCCACACCAGTCAGGATGGCCATCAACTAAAAGATCTACAAATAATAAATGCTAGAGAGTGAGTGTGTGGAGAAAAAACAACCCTTCTACACTGCTGGAGGGAATGTAAACTGCTACAACCACTATGAAGAATAGTATGGAGATTCCTTAAAAAAAAAACTAAAAATAGAGCTACCATATGATTCAGCAATCCCTCTCTAGACATATATCCAGAGAAAGTCTTAATTCAAAACGACACAGGCACCCCAGCGTTCACTGCAGCACTCTTCACAATAGCCAGGCTACGGAAGCAACCTAAATGCCCATCAACAGAAGGATAAAGAAGATGTGGTACATTTATACAGTGGAGCATTAACTCAGCATAAAAAGAATGAATTACTGCCATTTGCAGCAACATGGATGGGCCCGGAGATTGTCATACTGAGACAATAAGATAGAGGAAGACACGTATCATATGATTTTGCTTTTATGTGAAATGTTAAAAAAAAAAGGGGGGGGGCTACAAATGTTGTTAAACAGAGACTGAGTTACAAATGTAGGAAATAAACTTATGGTTACCAGGAAGTGATTGTGGAAGGGATAAACTGGGAGACTGGGATCGTCATATACACACTACCATATATGAATAGATAACTAACAAGGGCTTACTGTATGGCACAGGAACTCAATACTCTAATGACCAATATGGGAAAAGAATCTAAAAAACACAACATTGCAGATCAAGTATACTCCAAGAAAAATTTTTTTAAAAACAGTACTTCTGTTTATCAGTACTATTTATAAAACTATTGATAGTTATATTTACTTATATTGGAAAAAAAATGGTTCACTAGGAATTTCTAATAGAAGCTATTTTATGGCAGGTCACAGTTTTCTCCCCTTCAACAGAAAAGGGCTCACACCTCCATCATGAAACAGTGGCTTTCTCTAGCAATAATCCTCAACTGGAAGGGGTGATGGCAAAGAGCCTACCGTCTGAAAAGAGCATTTCCCTTTTCCACAAAGGAGAATCCTCCCCCAGACTGTGAACCACTGACTGAAAAGCAGAAAGGAAGTCCCTGGAACACAAACACTAAGTCTACCGCTTCAGTATCTTCTCTGGCTTCCACTGGCTCAGGTGTAAGAGTGGAGTGCTGCCTATTTGCAGATTTTGTGATAAAGAGAAATATATAAAGTACCTGAAAACGCTCAGTAACTTATTAGGGACAAATGTCTCCCAATTCCATCACTGTTATTCAGAAGTATTCTTTCAATTTATCCTAGTCAAGTTCACCAAGAAGCCTACAGCACATAATTGGAGGTTTTTTGCCTTTGTAGCTTGAAACTACTACTCATAATACTTTAAAATCTGAACCCTCACAAAGCAGCTATGTTTGCCTGTTCAAGACTAAGATTCCAAAATGTTACACCTATCTGTATGCTATTATAAATCTAGACTTGCCCTATTTGGAAATCCCCCAGCCTTGCTTTCACATACCGTTTAACCCACAATCAACAAGGTGATGAAATGGTCATTATTTTAGGTCAAAATCCAGGTTTGGGAATATTTAATTGTCATAAATGAATGCCAACTTTACCATCCCGGTTTATTTTTATTGTCTTTAATCAACAACAAAAAATCTCTCCACTGTAGACCACTTCAAGACTATTACTGTTAATCATCTGTTACGGAGTCTTCAAAAGCCCGGTGCAAGATTTACAGAAGACTGACTGAATGGCACACAGTTTATCTCCTGATGGGAATTTTAGCAGGGGGTTCCACGGACAGGAATCCACCAAGGCCCCTGGCAACATTGTTCGTCCTAAAAATTTTGCTGAGAATAAAATTTCCTAATTAGTCACTTATTTTTTAGTTAAAAGCCCTGGTCTTTAAGTCTCTCTAACAAATGGGATTGAAAAAACTGGACAGCCTCATGTAAAAAAAATTAAACTAGATATCATCCTTTAACACCATACACAAAAATAAGCTCAAAATGGATTAAAGACCTAAATGTGAGGCCAGACACTATAAAACTTCTACTAGAGGAAAACAGGCAGAACACTCTCTGATATAAATCAAAACACTATCTTTTTTTTATTGTCTCCCAGAATAATGGAAGCAAAAATAAGCAAATGGGACCTACTAAAATCTTTTGCACAGCAAAGGAAACAGTAAGCAAAACAAAAAACAACCCACAGATTGGGAGAAAATATTTGTAAATGATGTGACTGACAAGAGATTAGTCTCCAAAATTTACAAACAGCTCAAGATGCTTAACACCAAGCAAACAACCCAATCAAAACATGGGCAGAAGACCTAAACAGACATTTCTCCAAAGAAGACATACAGACGGCCAAGAGGCACATGAGAAGATGTTCAGCATCGTTCATTTTTAGAGAAGTGCAGGCCAAAGCTACAATGAGATAGCAGCTCACACCAGTCAGAGCGGCTGTCATCAAAAAACCCATAAACAGTAAATGTTGGAGAGGGTGTGAAGAGAAGGGAACTCGCCTATACAGTTGGTGAGAATGCAAACTGCTATAGTCACTATGGAACAGTATGGTTTTTTAAGGTTCCTTAAAAAGCTAAAAGTAGAGCAACCACATGACCCTATTATCCCACTCTTGCACACATATCCGGAGAAAAACATGATCCAAAAGGATACATGCTCTCCATGTTCGTTGCAGTACTGTCTACAACAGCCAAGATATGGAAGCAACCTAAATGTCCATTAACAGAGGAATGGATAAAGATGATGTGGTATAGGGATGTCCCTGGTGGTCCAGTGGTTAAGAATCTGCCTTGCAATGAAGAGGACACCAGTTCAATCCCTGGTCCAGGAAGATTCCACATGCTGCAGAGCAACTAGGCCTACGCTCCACCACTGCTGAGCCTGAGTGCCTACAGCCTATGCTCTGTAACAAGAAGCCACCACAGCAAAGTCCATGCCCCAAAACAAAGAGTAGCCCCACACGCCACAACCAGAGAAAGCCACCACGCAGCAATGAAGACCCATCACAGCCAAAGAGTAAATGATTTTAAGGTGCGGTACATATATACAATGAGATATTACTCAGCCATTAAATGAAGTAATGCCATTTGCAGCAACATGGATGGATATAGAGACTGTCACACTGAGAGAAGCACCTGACAGGGAGAAATATATGAAATCCCTTATATGTGGAATCCAAAAGGAAATGATACAAATGAACTTACTTACAAAACAGGAGGAGACTCAAGATTCAGAGAAAGAACTTATATGGTGGTTAAGTGTTTGGGATGGACATGTACACACTGCTATATTTAAAATGGATAACCAACAAGGACCTACGATACAGCACAGGGAACTCTGTTCAATGTTATG
>SJYX01023464.1:229847-241012 GCA_006410675.1 Oreotragus oreotragus | reverse complement strand
AAAAAAAAAAAAAAAAGAAACATAGGAAACAAACTTATGGCTACCAAAAAGTAAAGAGAGGGGTGGGAAATGTAAATTAGAAGTTTGATATTAACATGCACATGACTGTACATAAAATAGATGACCAACAAGGACTACTGTATAGCACAGGGAACTATACTCAATATTTCATAACAACCAATAATGGAAAAACATCTGAAAAAGGACATATGTAATGAATCACTGTGCTGTACACATGAAACTAACACAACACTGCAAATCAACTATGTGTGTGTGTGTGCTCAGTCATGTCTGACTCTTTGCGACCCATGGACTATAGCCTGCCAGGCTCCTCTGTCCATGGAATTTTCCAAGCAGGAGTATTGGAACCGGTTGCCATTTCCTATTCCAGGGAACCTGCTTGACCCTGGGATCAAACCCAAGTCTGTTGCATTTCCTGCATTGGCAGGTGGAGTCTTTATTACTTAAAGACTGTGCCACCTAGGAAGCCCAGAATCAACTATACTTCAATTTAAAAAAAGAACAAAATCTGTAAAATTAAAATACAAGTACTATGCTGTTTAGTTGCTAAAGTCATGCCCGATTCTTTTGTGACCCTATGGACTGTAGCTTGCCAGGCTCCTTCCAGGATAGGAATTTCCCAGGCAAGGATACTAGAGTGGGTTGCCATTTCCTTCTCCAGGGGATCTTCCTGACCCAGGAATCAGACCCGCATCTCCTGCATTGCAGGTGAATTCTTTATCATTGAGTCACCACGAAAGCCCACAAGTACTATATTTATTGGAAAAAAGGAAAAAACCTTTATATATAAATGGACTCGTGCAGTTCAAATCCATGTTTTCTAAGGGTCCCTCGCAATTTATAAAGAAAGAAAGATATAGAAATATTTTGCTGTGAAGAGGAGGGTGTTCATTGGCTCTAGCTTCTGTGTTAATGCCTAGAGATACAGCAACAAAGGGAGCCAGCACAACCCCTACCCTTCCCAAACCTGTCCACCATGGTTGACTGCAGCACTGAATAGGAGGATTGATGCACGCTGTTTGAATGGTAGGATAGATACCTGAACTGATGCAAGCAACGTGATGACTAGTTAACAAGAAATAAAGAACAGCCAAATGATAGTTCCTGAACAAATGATGAAGCTCAGAATATAATTGTATTAAACAAAATCTGTGGGGTTACATATTTTCTCCAGTTAATTTTTGATACCCTAGACACAGAGAAATTCAAAAATAGCAAAAGCTAATGAGCAGCATTTCTATGTGTTGATTTTTTTCTCTTTTACAGTGCATGTATTTTTCAGTGATAAGCAGGACAAGACTTTGTTTTCAAGTCTTTTACAAAAGACAACTACTAAAACTACCACTTCCTATGAAAGAAATAACTAGCTTAAAAAGTTAATCAATGAGCCAAACATAAGTACTAGTTATAGGCTTCAGAGTTAAGGAATTATGGTCTTAGAAGAGTTTGAAAAAGATGAAACTAACATCAGAGGAATGGGGAAGAAATATTAAAGGTCAAATCTTGCATTGTCTAAGCTGGAAAAGAAAGTCAAATTCTACCATTTAAGGAAAATAGCATCAATACTGAGAAATCTCAAAGCATGAAGGTAAGCTACCAGAAAATTTAAATATCATATCTAGCTTTACTGTTAGGAAATGGCTGGGTTAAATACAGATTTCACTGATCAGTTGATTCTTTTCAAGTAAATAAGCATGAAGCAAAACACCTAGAATCCTAGTGGATCATAGGTTAGAATAAAATGGAGCTTTTAATAAAAACAAAAAACAAAAAAAACATGAAGTCCAAGAGAAGCATGCAGCTGAACAAGAATTAAATTTAAGAGTTATGATTACTTGATAACCTGAACAGTGATTAGCAAGAGCTAAAACCTCATAAGGCCAGATTGACAAATGCATAGATTTTATGTTGATATTTTTTTAATGGGCTGATGTTTATGTTTTCTTAAGTCTATATCAGTAAAGGTTAACTTGTTAGGATTTTCAGACAGCCAGTGAATAACACTTCTGCTTTTTCCACCCAAGACATGAACCAACTGAGACAAAGGAGTCAGGCAAAGATGCTCATCAAAATTGTCAGCCATGTCACTGATGAACCTTGTAGAACAAGGCTTAGCTTAGGGAAAATAGACTCTTCCTAATAAGGAAGACTCCTAAATTAGGTTTATTTACAAAATCAGTCACAGCAAACTTGGAAATAGCAGGAATCTCTTGGAAGGTCAGGGATGTGGATATCATATATGCCACATGGCCAAGAGAAGTCAGAGCTATGTTCCCTGCAAGCAGCTAGATACCAAAGGATAGGAGAAGTAAGGTGAGCCCATGTATGCACATCCATCTCCCTCTCCCCACACAGCAAGGGAATCAGGGCAAGCAGAAGTCAAGAGTGATCAATAATGGAGACCCTTTGAGGGGTAAATGGGTAAAGAGGCTCGCCTGTAAAAATACAGAGCTCTGTTTTAGAGGGAAAAAATACTTTACTTTATAAGCTGAGTATTGTCTTTGGAAAGCTGCATATTCAGCCTCAGAAAGACTGACCTCAGAAAGCGAGATATAAAAGTGACAGAAAAGTCTGAGGCGTAAATGGTCTGGATAATTGCCACTTCTCACTGCCTTGTTTTGACACTGGGAGGCAATGAAATGGGTCATACCTGGTTAGACTGTCTTACATTAGGGGAAAAAAATAATAAACCCTCATGGCTGGGTTCTGCAAAGATGATTTTATCACATTCATAACATGAAGATGAACTCTGAAGAAATGTATTTTATAATCCAATGTTTAATTCTTTATGTAATATCATCCTCTCTCTGTAAACACAGCCAAGCCTAATCCTCAGAAATGCAGGGTTTTTTGTTTTTTTTTTTAAAAGATAACCAAGAATGTCATATCAAATGAATGCCAGTATTCACAGCAAGTGAATCCAAGTTCAAAATTCTTATCTTTCAACAAGTCTGGGAAAATTCTGATGGGTTGCTAGACTGTTTTTTAATCTTCTTCAGAATCTTTTCAAACTTGAGTTCCAAGTATTAAAAAGACACCCAATTAAGTTCCAAAAAAGTCTAAGACTTTGAAAAACCATCATTGTAATGGACATATTTTCATTCTTGTCAGTGATGAACAGCTTGATTATGGCAGGTTTTTGATCTTTGTTATGGTGTTTCCAGGGCCTGACAGGAGATACCTCATTAAATCTTCCCTCATTTCCTTCTGTTTCCCTCTTTTCCTCACTTTGTTTTCTCAAAAATAATACCATATCACTGGCATTTTCTTTGAGAATAAGGCACTGCTTCATTCTGTTTTTATTAAGAACATTAGTATCATAAATGTCCCTACCCTGTACAAAGAACTGTGAACTGTGTATGAAGAAAAAAATCCTACAATCTGACAACTTCCCTCAGGGTGTTTATGCCATAAATGGTATAAAAACAACAGTAAACATGTAAAATGTGAGGTCTTAATCCATAATGTTAAAATTCATTCAGATACATGCAGAACAAGACTCTAACACTACACTGTGTACTTCAAAATATTTGACACTTCTGATAGCCAGCTATTTTAACTCATCTCAACTTGACATTGCTCAGAGCTTCAGACTTTGCTAAGTGACTTGAAATCCTGTGAGGTAACAAACTAAAATTAAAAACTTATTTTTAATTATCATTCCCTTAAGAGTTGACTCATTGGAAAAGACTCTGATGCTGGGAGGCATTGGGGGCAGGAGGAGAAGGGGATGACTGAGCGACTGAACTGAACTGAACTAAGACATGCATAACTAAATCATTAAGTAAGCCTCCTTAAATACACTTTAGCAACACTGCTTTTCTATTAGAATCTTCCTCTTTATGACTTAAATTATAAATTGAAGATGAACTCATCTTAAAAGTTAAAGGCTTGCCAGTGTTTCCATTATGAATGTATTTCTTCTTTGATTTCACAATATGAAACTGACTGTTTGAAAATAAGCACTTTTTAACATACACTAAATAGATAATTTCTGATAATGGAAATAGCTATAGAATACAAGAGTAATATTCAGAACTCACACTAGATACTTTTCACAAAATAAGTAGGAAAATCCATGATGTTCTCTTCTTATAAAGAATTACTTTCTTGTCTAAGAATTGAGATGGCTAATATGAGGAGTATTATTATTCAAACAGTAAGTTTAATAGACTAGCAAAGAAAGGTTGACAATTTTTTGCAGTACAATATGCATGATAAAAATCAAAGAAATTATAGAACTATATTATATATATAGTTAAACTGAATATAGCCATTTAGTATCACAGAATGAGAGGAGAGAAAACAGTAAAGTAAAAAGAGACACATATTAATCTTGATACATATTTTTCACTATAAACTTGTTGAGGAAATAAAGGATTCCATTAAATTAGAAATGTCTTAAAATAATCATATCACTTGTGGGGAAAGACAAAACACTATATACCAGTTGTCAGGCTCAGAGAGGTAGAAAACATCCATACCTTTGATCACTCAACTAGGGTGAGGGCAGTGATGATGGAAATTTGAAAACATAGGAACCCAAAGCGACAGAGGAAAATGAATTATCAAATTTTAGCTTTTTGAAGCCAGTTAGCTGAAATTTTCTACGAGCTTCAATAAACTTTTTTATCTACAATCTGATCTCATTCTATAAAAGTGAGAAAAAAACTCATGTTACCAAAAAATGTATTCTATATACATAATTCATGTAGAAAAGCATATATTAGAGGATTAAATACATAAATATTAAGGTTGATGCAGTTAATGTTTTAGTAACTTGAACAGGTTTCTAAAGTAGTCTGCTTGGAAGGCAGCATAGTAACATAGATCTTTTATTAGATCTTTAAAAAGTGAAAGCTTGCAATTTAAATGGTATTTTTTGTTTCTAATGGAAATTTCTACCTACTTTTACAGTAATATAATTAGAAGCTCTGAAGAGAGGTTAATGATATAAACAGTAAGCTTCTACGAAGAGTTTTACTAAAACTCAATCAGTTTTTTGGGACTCCCCTGATAGTTCAGTTGGTAAAGTATCTGCCTGCAATGCAGGAGACTCTGGTTAGATTCCTGGATCAGGAAGATCCACTGGAGAAGGGGTAGGCTACCCACTCCAATACTCTTGGGCTTCCCTGGTAGCTCAGCTGTTAAGTAAAGAATCTGCCTGTAATGCAGGAGACCTGTATTTGATCCCTGGGTTGGGAAGATCCCCCCTCAAGAAGGGAAAGGCTACCCACTCCAGTACTCTGGCCTGGAAAATTCCATGCACTGTATAGTACCTGGGGTAAAGAGTCAGACACGACTGAGTGAATTTCAGTCAGTCTTTTAAAATTTTGATTAGCCAATTACAGAAAAAGACATACCAAAAGAAATCTTGAAAATTAAATTGATCAGATCATCAACACAAATTGCTGATGATTATGAAAATGTAATACAAGTAAAACAAAAAGTTTCAAATATCTTAAGGCATATTTTTTGGAGAATAATTTCACATTATTGTTCTAAGCCAAATTTTGCTTTTATATTTTAGTGGACCAAAGTCTACAGTGCCCTCAAGGAAGTGTACTAACTTACCAGTAAATTACTTCTGCAAAAGTAAGTAACTGTAACTTCTATAAGTTACATCTGCAAAAGGTAATAAATAGTATTTCTTAGCCAATTACTGCTTCTATATTTCATGATTTTAAAGAAAACTAAGTAAATCTTTTGGTGCTGTTGTTTACAGCCTATCTTGAAATAGAGACAGCCATAATTTCTCACTGGTTTGACCTGGCAATTTAATCTATATTATTATTTGAACATTTCCTCTGAAGTTGGTTCTTTAGAGACACAATTATTTCCGTTATCTCCTTCCAGTTGATCAAAACATTCCCCTCAGATGACCTAAACTTTCTCAGTCAGGGTGACATACCTTTAGGCCCACCCCCTGCAGTCATATTGAGAATGACATATCTGTAACTTTATCACATTCAGTCTGTGGATAAGCATCCCAAAAGATGTCACTTACTACTACCCAAGATTGAAAGCTTATTTTTAATTTGTTATCCAGCACCAAACATTATTCATCTAGAAAGCTCTAATCATTACTGCTTTCTAAAATTTTTCCTCTCATTGAATTACTAGGTTTTCCAGAGGGATTCATTTGCATTTTCAAGAAATAATCTTTCTCAGTCAGGGTGACATACCTTTAGGCCCACCCCCTGCAGTCATATTGAGAATGACATATCTGTAACTTTATCACATTCAGTCTGTGGATAAGCATCCCAAAAGATGTCACTTACTACTACCCAAGATTGAAAGCTTATTTTTAATTTGTTATCCAGCACCAAACATTATTCATCTAGAAAGCTCTAATCATTACTGCTTTCTAAAATTTTTCCTCTCATTGAATTACTAGGTTTTCCAGAGGGATTCATTTGCATTTTCAAGAAATAAATCTCACTCTATAATTTATTGCCTATGTTTGTAATATCAAGGTATTTGTATGGCATCAACTCATATTTGCATTTGTAGATTTTTTAATTTGTTTAAAACACAACTGACAACAAATTTTTATCATTTGAGTCTCTCATATAAATGTTGAAACTATATAACTTAAAAGTTTAGAAGAATTTGCATTCTTGATGCTTTGCAGTCTCACCTTAAGTTTGATAGACCTTGGAGGTTTCAAAATGCCATGTCAAATTTTTAACTGTAAACACTAGTATGTTTCTCAGATATTGGGGGAGGAACAAAGAAAGGTCTAATTGTAAAGACTGGCAACAACTATTTCAAAATAATAGGTAATATCAGCTTTGTCCCCAGGAAAAGATCAGGAAGTTACCTTGTATTACTTTATTTCTCTGCTTCTTTTTACTCTTTGCAGGCTTCTATAGTTTCTGGACCAAGAGATCAGGCTAGTGCTATGCTATTTAGATCATTATCACAGACTCTTATGGTCTACCTACAAACATAACTTTAGTTGATTTAGTCATCAGCTATTAAACACCAACTGAATGCTATGTTATTGTTGTTATTTAGTCTCTAAGTTGCATCCTACTCTTTGCAACACCATAGACTGTAGCCCATCAGGCTCTTCCGTCCCTGGGATTTCCAAAGCAAGAATACTGGAGTAAGTCACCATTTCCTTCTCCATGGGATCTTCCCAACCCAGGGATCAAAACCATGGTCTCCGGCTTAGCAGGCAGATTCTGTAGCACTGAGTCACCTGTGAAGCAAATGCTGTGTACAGCATCCTTAATGAATGAATAAGAACATTTTTGCTAAGAAGATGTCAGCTTCCCTCTGGTTGTCTCCTACCACCCTAGACACACTAACAGAGTTAGCAATACCCTATCCCTCCCTATATTAAAAAATGTGCTCACCAAGAAAAAAAATAACATGATTACTGGCCTTCACTGACTCATTTTCCAAGGAAAGTCTGATATTTAAGCCAGTGAATTCTAATGTAAAAGAGATATCTGCAAAATACATAGAAGAACTTAGTTCCAACTGATATCAGATCTGAACTTCAAATAGCTGATTTACAATGAATTTTTGGAAACACAGTAACTCATGAGATAGGTACTTTGCCTATAAATATCTCACAATATCATACATGAACATTATTTTTGCAACCTCACTTGAAGGCTATAGGAATGCCCAAATCATTAAGTGAAGATTAATAAAAATGTCATTAAGTCTGTTTATGATCTTTCTTAGAAGACTGCTGGGTAAATATGAAAAGCAATACTTTAATTGTTTACCTTTTTGTTTACAAAATATTAAAACAATACATTGGGAGGAAAGGTTTTATTCAGAAGGTAAAGAGTTAAAAATCAGTATGTTATTGCTGAGGTGGACTAGTTTTCACTCCCCTGGTTCTCAGTCATCCATTCTGCACCATTCTTAAGGTTGTTTCTTATCTGATATGCATTCCCAGCCCTGACTAAGGATGTGAACTGTCATTATTTTTAAGCACTTTAGTGCAGTCAAAGATTTCTAGTTTCCCTGAGGCATCATGCTGTATCAACAGTTCAATAAACCTGCCAAATGTTTTACTTATTCTGAAGGAAAAACAAGTTTAGAAAATATTAAGCCCTTAATATTTTGTGGACTTATATGAAGTGACTCTCCAGTAGGAATAAATGTCAAAAAATAGAATCTTTCCTCACAATGTCAAGCTCAGTCAAATGCAGTATTTTAAGCTGCTCGAATGCAGGAATGTTTGTTATTATTAGTTAGATTATATTTTAGCATGAATGACCTTATTCTAATTTGTTGGTAAAACACAACAGGACTGAAATTAGTCTCAAACATGAATATCAAACAAGAGAAGTAATACATGGCAGATACATCTCTATATCCCAACTGAGGCACAATCCCTATAAAGTCTTCTACTGATTTATTTAGAACTACCACTTTATTCATTTTGCTACAAAAAAAANTTGCCATGAAGTGATGGGACTGGATGCCATGATCTTACTTTTCTGAATGTTGAGCTTTAAGCCAACTTTTCAGTCTGCTCTTTCACTTTCATCAAGAGGCTCTTTAGTTCTCGTGTGCTGCCATAAGGGTGGTGTCATCTGCATATCTGAGGTTATTGAAACTTTTCCTGGCAATCTTGATTCCAACTTGTGCTTCATCCAGCCCAGCATTTCGCATGATGCACTCTGCATATAAGTTAAATAAGCAGGATGATAATATACAGCCTTGAAGTAATCCTTTCCCAATTTGGAACCAGTCTATTGTTCCATATCCAGTTCTAACTGTTGCTTCTTGACATGCATACAGATTTCTTAGGAGGTATGTAATTCACACAGTCAGGAGGCATGTAATCCACACAGTCAAAGGCTTTGGCTAGTCAATGAAGCAGAAATAGATGTTTTACTGGAGATTTCTTCCTTTTTTGGTGAGTCAGTGGATTTTGGCAATTTGATCTTTGGTTCCTCTGACTTTTCTAAATCCAGCTTGAACATCTGGAAGTTCACAGTTCACATTCTGTTGAAGCCTGGCTTGGAGAATTTTGAGCATTACTTTACTAGTGTGTGAAATGAGTGCAATTGCGTGGTAGTTTGAGCATACTTTTGCATTGCCTTTCTTTGAGATTGGATTGAAAACTGACCTTTTCCAGTCCTTTTCCAGTCCTGAGTTTTTCAAATTTGCTGGCATATTGAGTGTAGCACCTTAAAAGCATCATCTTTTAGGATTTGAAAGAGCTCAACTGGAATTGTATCACCTCCACTAGCTTTGTAGTGATGCTTTCTAAGGCCCACTTGACTTCACATTCCAGGATGTCTGGNTCCTTTTCCAGTCCTGAGTTTTTCAAATTTGCTGGCATATTGAGTGTAGCACCTTAAAAGCATCATCTTTTAGGATTTGAAAGAGCTCAACTGGAATTGTATCACCTCCACTAGCTTTGTAGTGATGCTTTCTAAGGCCCACTTGACTTCACATTCCAGGATGTCTGGCTCTATGTGGATGATCACACCATCGTGATCATCTGGGTCATGAGGATCTTTTTGTACAATTCTTCTGTGTATTCTTGTCACCTCTTCTTAATATCTTCTGCTTCCTTAGGTGTATACCATTCCTGTTTTATATTTTGCCCATCTTTGCATGAAATGTTCCCTTGGTATCTCTAATTTTCTTTAAGAGGTCTCTAGTCTTTCCCATTCTATTGTTTTCCTCTATTTATTTGCTTTGATCACTGAGAAAGACTTTCTTATCTCTCCTTACTATTCTTCAGAACTAAGCATTCAAATGAGTATATATTTCCTTTTCTCCTTGCCTTTAGCTTCTCCTCTTTTCTCAGCTATTTGTAAGACCTCCTCAGACAGCCATTTTGCCTTTTTGCATTTATTTTTCTTGGGGATGGTCTTGATCACTGCCTCCTGTATAGTGTCATAAATCTCCATCCATAGTTCTTCAGGCACTCTGTCTATCAGATCTAATCCCTTGGATCTATTTGTCATTTCCACTGTATAATCATAAGGAATTTGATTTAGGTCATACCTGAATGGTCTAGTGGTTTTCTCTACATTTTTCAAATTAAGTCTGAATTTTGCAATAAGGAGTTCATGATCTGAGCCACAGTTAGCTCCTGGTCTTATTTTTGCTGATTCTATAGAGCTTTTCCATCTTTGGCTACAAAAAAAAATAATCAATCTGATTTCAGTGTTGACCATCTGGTGATGTCCATGTGTAGAGTCTTCTTGTGTGTTTTGGAAGATGGTGTTTGCTATGACCAGTGTATTTTCTTGGCAAAACTCTGTTAGTCTTTGCCCTGCTCATTTTGTACTCCAAGGCCAAATTTATGTGTTACTCCAGGTATTTCTTGACTTCCTACTTTTGCATTCCAGTCCCCTATAATGAAAAAGACTTTTTTTTTTTTTTGGTGCTAGTTCTAGAAGTTCTTGTCAGTCTTCATGAACCTATGTTTTGGTTATTCCTACTACTACTACTAGACTTGTAAACCCAATATAAATGAGACAGACAATAAAGTGATAAACTAAAAAATAATAACAATAAGGAGCTATTAGATTAGATTTTGGAACATGAGTCATGACCGGAAAGGCAGCCTCCTTCTCTCCCATCCTGCCCTGCATGTTCATGGGGAACTTGGTACTAAACCATTCCTAGAGGACCTGCTTCTGGGTGGAGGTTTCCTACAGTAGCAGAGAAGCTACTGAGATCAAAAGATCTCCCTCACTGGATCTATTGAAAGTCACCCCTCCACACAATGGTTTGTTTAAAAAAAAGAAAGAAAATGTAAAGAAAAGTTAAAAAAAAAGTATAGATTTTGGTGTCAGATACACCTGCTCACCCTGCTTATTGAACTTATATGCAGAGTACAACATGAGAAATGCTGTACTGGAAGAAACACAAGCTGGAATCAAGACTGCCCAGAGAAATATCAATAACCTCAGATATGCAGATGACACCACCCTTATAGCAGAAAGTGAAGAGGAACTAAAAAGCCTCTTGATGAAAGTGAAAGAGGAGAGTGAAATAGTTGGCTTAAAGCTCAACATTCAGAAAACGAAGATCATGGCATCCGGTCCCATCACTTCATGGGAAATAGATGGGGCAACAGTGGAAACAGTGTCAGACCTTATTTTGGGGGGCTTTAAAATCACTGCAGATGGTGACTGCAGCCATGAAAT